>SNQJ01S0066123.1:0-22691 GCA_010110895.2 Picea sitchensis
GTATGATGGTGATTATTGTATTCTGAGAGAGGAGACTGTGAGAGAAAGAAGAGGAAGTTATAGCGGGTTTTGTTGTAGGTTGTATCCCTTCATTTACTAGATAATAATAAAGGAAGGACCTGGCAATTTCTATGGTGGATGTAGCCCACACTGGGTGAACCACATAAATTTGTGTCTCTCTTGTATTGTGTATCTTCTGTGTTTTGTTTCCGCATTTGTTTTATTTTATTGCTTCACAGTCGTGTTTTTCTAACACATGTGTCGTTTTCCTGTTGTGCTTCCTGATTCAATATTTTTGAATGGGCAATCAGGTCGACTTTTTATACTAAATTTGATTTCTGAATTATACCCAACTCTTGGTCAAATTTATGTTCTGTGACCTGCATTTTATATTTGAGCTGGTAGTCGAAATATCTCCTGTGGTGGGAGTGAATTTGACATACCTGTTTGATTAGAGGAGAAGACTCTGTACTTCTCCATTGTCAGGAATTTCTTAGTTGTAAATGCTTCTTCTCCGACAAGACCATATTGTTCCATTTCTATCTAGATTAGTAGCGAGGTAAATTTGATGGCCCTTCCTAAATCTTGAACTTCCTTGCAGTTGGTTCTGATCATGTCGGCTAGGTGTTCCACCCAATTGAACCTTTCCACGTTCTTATAGACTTGTGTTATTTCTTCGACCATTGTCATTTTTACATCTGATGCTCGACCTACTAGTTTGAAGCACAAAGATATTATTATTGAAGCCGAATGGGCTCTTAAGTCGATAATTTTATTTATCAACAACCCTTTAGAATTTTTGGCTGTCGCCAACCCCATAAAAAATTATATCCAGTCGTTGGTGTTGGTCAAATTTGGCACTTTGGCTCCTGTCTGCAAAATTCCCAAGATTCAATAGAGAATTCCATTGGTTATTTCTATTGGCTGATCCAACCATAGGTATCCCTAATGATACCAACAACTAATGAATTTTGCAACTTCTTCCTTCCATCGACCCATGTCAGCGATTTGCGGGGTGCCAAGGATATGTCGTATTCCTTCTTTTTCAAGCTTCCTTCTTGCATTGCCCATTCTGTGAAGTTCAACCAGTGCTTGCTCCAATCTACTTCCTCCATCTTCGATTGTCAGATATTATGCATCCATATTTGCAGCGACATCGTAGTTTCTCTATCAAAAACTTGCCTTGGTCTTGAACCTTCTACTGAGGTTCCGACTTGACCTCTCATCCTTGGCACTTATGGACCCTAATCATCGGTTTCGGGCAATGTTGGTGAATTTGCAAGTTTGACCGATTGTGTGCTCTTCTCTATATTTAGTTGTGGAGGAGAAAATAACAATGAGGCAAAGTCATAGTCTTCTTCGTGATTTATAGCTGGTAGTGAGGGCATCGGGTTTAATGCATCCAACTGTTCTTGAATGTCGCACTCTTTCGTCACAACTATCGATGGTATGGGTGAGTCAAGTGAGTGGGCATTTATATCATTACTCAGATAGCATTCATTTATGTCCTGTCGATTATTAATTGCAAGATCTTGTGATTGATTGTCACACATATCAGTGAAATCGTTAATTATGTGAGTGGTTTCACAATGGTCATTTCTGTGTTGTTGGTCATTAATTTTCTCGTCGGCCGGTACCTGTCCGTAATTAAATGTGCTTTCTTTGCTGACGTCGACATTACCTATGTCAACATTGTCTTGGGTTCGATCGATGAAGTGTCCTCTATTTATATCTGGTCAGTACGTGAGCCGACCAACTGATATTCTTGAGCCATATTTATTGTTGGACTGACTTAGTTGATGTCGTTGATGGCTTGTTTTCTCATTCATTTTACTAAGTTAACTATGTCTGAATGATCTCATCTTTTTCCAGGCAAATTTGATTCATGTTCTCTTAGTCTATGCTCACTCGATCTACGCTCGCATGATCTATGCTCACTTGCTCCCGAAATGATCCTCTCACTTGATTCTCTTCTCATAGGCATTTGTCGTAAGTTAGTTGATGGGGTGGAATGTCGTGAACATATTCTGCTACTTTGTATCAGAATCGACCATGGGTTTCTTTCTCTTTATTGATGCTTTTATTTGAGGCTATGGAAGTCCTTTAAATACTTTACTTTTTCGATTTTACATACCTGAATTTTTTCACTGTTTTTTGTTTATTAAATTTAAACAAGGTTTATTCCTCATAAGTATGATTAGTCAATTTAGTCAATTTCTATTGGCAATTCCCTACTAAATTTTTCCACCGGGGTTCTTTTCTTTTATACATGGTAACCATTAATTGACTTCTTAAATGGTTTCCCCAATAATGTTCGTAGTTGGACTGCTCCAGTCGATCGAATATCTTCTACAACATAAGGCGCAAGCCATGTTCTCTCTAATTTTTAGGGTTTTACTTTTATGCAATTTTTATATAATAAGACTAAATCTTCATCTGATCTAGATGGATATTTGTGGCCACCCACCTATTCCACTAGCTCAAAATAAAGTTTTCCACCTCGACAATTTTTCGACAGTTTTTTGGGTCCCAAACATTTGGGGCCGTTTTGAGGCCCTAAATGATGTTTTTTGGGGATTTTGGGCCCATGTTAATTCTTTAGGCATTGGCTTGGGCTAGTCAAAATGTGTTCTCCTTGAATAGACCTTTCCAATAGTGTATCGAGCTCCCCAAACAAAGATCATATGCAAAAGTTACACCCCCTGGAAGTTGACGTATCAACTACCCCCATCGGGGCCCTCAAACCTTTTGGATTTTCATCATCCAGGGTTAGGGTTTTGGATTCTCCTTATGTTAAAAAGTCCTTTGGAGCCTCATTTTAACAATCATCTTTTGGCGAATGAGTGTAGCCATCACATCTCTTCTCAGAGATAATTCCACCATTCTATCGAGTCTTTCACTCTATATTCTTACAGTTTTTGTACATTTCTTTCATTAATAGAAATCATGTATTACTATATTTCTCTATTTATGGAAATATTTATGTGTATTTCATTGTACTATCTCTTCTTTCATTTCATTCTAAAAAATAATCCGGATTAGTGGTATCAGAGCAGGTTGCTCTTGGTCGTTTTTCAGTGCATGTCCCCGATGAGGTCCGAATATATAAAGTTGGGTCTCACGCTTGTCTCTCTTGAGGACAATCGCTCTCGCACGCCTAAGAAACCTTCCATGGTGGGAGAAAAGAGAAACGACATAGTATAATATTCTACTAATATGTTTCTTGAGAAATCTCTCACATGACAGAGGAACGAAATGATGGAGAATTTTTCCCAAATTCTTCGACGCCTGTCGATAACAACATATGCGTATTCATCAAACAACCACTTTGGAGGAAACACTCCTTTCAAGGTACAAGTCACTTTTGATATTCCCGTATTTGAAGGTTAGATAGATGCAAATGCTCTAGAAAAATGGTTACCTGCTGGAAGGTTATTTCTCTATGCATAATTTTTCTGACAGGGAAAAGGATCACCTTCGCGCTCCTTAAGGCTCTCCCCCATGTCAAACATTGGTGGGAAACTTATTGTGAGAAAATTTCCACAGAGGAGTCTAAAATGTTTGAGGTCGAAACCACTTGGGAATATTTCGTAGATGTCATCAAGGAACAATATTACCCTGTTGGAAACTATGAAGACTAGTACATGAGATGGACCACGCTGTGTCAAGATAGGGGCCAAGCAGTGTCGAAGTTCACCAATACCTTCCATACCTTGTGCACCAAGATGGGTATCAAATATTCTGAGAGAAATTTGGTTCCAAAATACTATGGGACTCTACATAGGTACAACCAAACCAAAATGAAGTTTCTGGACATCTCATCGCTAGGCGTTGCATATCAACATGTTGTCAAAATCGAGAAGAAATTTAAGCACTAGAACAAATGAGAGTTTGGGTCTACAAATACGCAACAACCAAAGTATGACAAATATGGCCCTAAAAAAAACCTCTCGAAAACCATTCCAAGCCACAGGAAAAGAAGGGTAAGGGAAAGACAAATAATGAAACTAGAAAGTGGTGCGATTTCCATAAAATACCTTGGCACAACACTGATGAATGTCGTTCAAAACAATCATTGGTGGCCGAGATCAAAGAAAAAGATCCGAACCCAAATTCATAAAATAATGGAAGGATATGGATCATCGAGGCATACCCAACTACCACTGTCGCAACCACAACAATCCAACTAGAAGAACCAACATATCCTAAAGAGGGGGAGTGGCTCTTCCATTCATAGATGTGGGTAAAGGGGACCTCATTGCATTTCATTGTTGATAGCGGAAGCCAAAAGAACCTCATCTTGATAGAGGTCGTCAAACAATTGGAATTTCCAACAACACCACACTTGCAACGATACAACATCGGGTGGATTTTCCAGGGATGGGGATGAGATATTTGTGTCATCCAACAATGTCGCCTATCCTATGGGATCAATCCCTTCAAGGATGAGGTATTGTGCGATGTTGCCCTGCTGGATATCTGTGATGTTCTTTTGGGCCAACCTTATATGTGGAATTTCCATGTTGATTATGAGTCTCGATCCCGTAGTGTCATTCTTACTCTGGGGGATCAACTCTATAGGATACCAGAGGTAGTTCTGACTACTGTTTTGAAAAAACAGTTCAACAAAGTCATCTCTCATATTGAAAAATTCAACCTCTTCAGAATCTATTCAAAAGGTGAATAGAAGGACACTGCAACCTTGGCCCAAGACCTTTCTATCCAACATAAGCAGATTGCAGAAGAGAAAGAAAATATTGTTTCTTCACCTACGTGGGTGGCTACACACTGCCTAGTCAATCCAATATACAACAAGTTGGTTGAACAAATTCAACCCGCTAGCAACAAGTTCATGACAACCTTCAACAAGCTAAGCAATGCAACTTCTCTAGCAAGGAAAACAACTCACCAAGGTTTATGAAAAGCTCCCCTAGGAACTTGACACAATGGGGACCATTTCTTCCTAAGGAGGGAGGATTGATCCAGATGGATATCGGTGGCCACCCACCTATTCCACTAGCTCAAAATAGAGTTTTCCAGCTCGGTAGTTTTTCGACAGTTTTTCGGGTCCCAAAGTTTCGGGGCCGTTTTGAGGCCCTAAACGACATTTTTTGGGGATTTCAGGCCCAAGCGACTGCCAATTGCATTGGCTTGGGCCAGTCAGAATGTGTTCTTCTTGGCTAGAACTTTCCAACTGTGTATCGAGCACCCGAAATAGATATCATATGCAAAAGTTATGCTCCCGGTAAGTTGACGTATCAACTACCCCCATTGGGGCCCATAAGCCTTTTGGATTTCCATCTTCCGGGGTTAGGGTTTTGGATTTTCCTTATGTTAAAAATGTCTTTGGAGCCTCATTGTAACAATCACCTTCTGGCGAATGAGCATAGCTATCACATCTCTTCTCAGAGATAAGCTGCCACCATTCTAGCGAGTCTTTCACTCTGTATTTTTGCAGTCTCTGTACATTTCTTTCATTAATAGAAATCATGTATTACAATATTTCTCTATTTCTGACAATATTTATGTGTATTTCATTGTAATATCTATGCTTTCATTTCGTTCTAAAAAATAATCCAAATCACCATATTTTATGTCTTTTTTCTTTATGTATCGATCATGCCACACTTTTTGTTGTTGCTTCTGAACCTCCTGGTGATGTATTTCTATTAATATTTCTTCTTCGAGTTTGTTTAGTTGATGAAATCGGTCGTTTACACTTTTACTTTCATCAAATTTGGATACGGTCGCAACCTTATCGGAATTGGACCAAAATTGTAAAGGAATGAAAACTTCTTGTCTGTAGACGAGCTTGAATGGAGTTTTCCCAGTCAATCGTTTATATGTTGATCTATATGCCCATAGGATTGCATGAATCTTTTTGTCCCAATCATCTTTGTTTATGCCTCAAATCTTTGTGATTCCTTTGTGTAACGTTTTGTTAAATGATTCATCTACCCCATTTGCTTATGGGTGATAAGATGTCGTTTTTATATGGTCGATTAAAAACTTTTCTACTAGGACTTTAATTGTTTCTTTCACAAAGTGAGTTCCCTGGTCACTTATTAGTGTCAAAGGACAACCAAACCTTGTAATTATATTCTCATAAATGATTTTTGCTGCTATCTCTTTAGTACAAGATTCAACTGGCTCAACTTCTTCCCACTTAGTGACCTATTAAACAACAATAATGATGTGCTTGGCACCAGTTCTTCTTTCCCTATGTGGAAATGGATCGACTAAGTTGATAGCCCAGATTTTGATTGTTCGGTTGGGGTTTATTGAACTTAATGGAATTTCATTTTTCCACATAGGCTATTCGATCCTATGACAACTATCACATTTTATTACTTGATCATGACATTCTTTATACAAAGTTGACCACCACATGATTTCTTGTAGTATGTTTCTGGTTGTCGTGTCGGCCTGATAATGCCCCCCCAACTACTCCTGAATGAGCTTTGTTCATAATACTGTCTCTTTCATGATCTGGTATGCATCTTCTTAAAACATCATCAATTCCCATTTTGTATAAGTATCCATTAATGATTATGAAGGGGGGAACTTTTAGGGATAAAAATTTATTTTTGTTTGTTGGGAGGTCCTCTGGGGCCTTTCCCTCTTCTAGGAAATTGGAAATATCCTCTAAGTATTTAGGGGAAAATTCAAATCGAAATAAATTTGTGTCAAATAGATCATCGTCAATGCATGTCGAGGCTTCTCATGTTTCTAGTCGTGATAGGTGGTCAGGTCAGACATTCTTTTCCCTTGTTCGTATGATTATGTCGAATTCAAATTATTGAAATAAGAGTAATCATCGACAAATCTTTCCTTGATGGACTGGTTTATTGACCAATACTTAAGTTCTTGATGGTCTGTGAAGAATGTGAAGGGATTTGCGAGCAAGTAGTGACAAAAAATTTGTAGAGAAAATATCATTGATAGGGCTTCCCTTTCCATAGTTGAATAATTTATTTTTTCCTTATTTAGTTTTCAACTTTCATATGCATTTGGATTATCCATTGTGTCATCGTAAGTTTGTGCTAATACCGCTCCGACAACTACATTGGATGCATCGGCATGGACATGGAATTTTATCGACCAATCTGGAAATTTTAAAATGGGTTCTTTGACCAACTTCTTATTTAGAATTTCGAAGGATTCCTGATAGTATTGGCTCCATTTAAGCTCGACATATTTTTGTAAGAGCTCATAAATTGGGAAAGTGATTTCTGAATAATGGCATATAAACTTCCTATAATATCCAGTGTGTCCCAATACAATTTTGATTTGTTTTTGGTTGACACGAGGCTTAAGATCGAGGATAATTTTAATCTTTTCCATGTCAACTTTTACTCCATCTTTATAGACCACACGTCCTAACATGATTCCAATAGGTGTGGAAAATATGCATTTCTTGATATTTAATGATAGTTGAATTTGTCTACAACGTTCGAGCATAAGTCAAAGCCATTGTATGTGATTTTTGAATAGACTATATATTGTCCAGTTGTCGAAGTATACAACCATAGTTTTATAGATATACTCTTGAAATGATTTAACAACTATTCTCGAAAAAACGGTTGGTGCATTCTTCAATCCAAATGACATTACTCTGTAGGCGAAGGATCTGAATGTTGTTTTTGGTTGATCTTCTTTTGCTATTGGCACCTGGTTATAGACTGAAAACCCATCAGTGAATGAATAACATTTGTAACCAATTCCTTCATTGATAATTTCATCATCAAAGGGGGTGGGGAATGGATCTGTAACAGTCTATTTGTTGAGTCCTCAGAAATCAACACAAATTCTTATTTTTTTGGGATCATGTTTCTTTGGTTGCACCACCATGGGGCTTGCCCATTCTACTTTATTGATAAGCTAAATACTACCTGCTTGAAGCATTCCTTCGATCTATTTTTGAATGATGGGTTTATATTTATGTGTTAATTTGTACGATCATTGTTTGATTGGTTTTGCTTCTGAAATAATTTCAATCTTCATTTCACCCATTTCCTCTACAATTCCTTTCAAGTTCTTATAGTCACACGCAAAAACATCTTGATATTATTTTAGTAGGTTGAAAATTTCGATTGTTTGCTTGTCAGACCAATATTCACCTATACAAACCATTTTTGGTCAATCATCATTAGATATGTCAAATTATTGTGTTTTGATTTCCACATCCATCCATTCTAGTGGTTTTGTTTCGTCGAGTTGGCGTTCCCCTTCAATTTTTGTAAATTTTTTTGGGAAGTTAGGTTGTTCTTGGTCTTATTTTTGTTCCATGGTTATATTTAATATTGAATTCACATTATTTTGCAATGCTAGGTGGTATTACTTTGAATTCGACTGAAGTCGGTATTCCCATTATTTGAGTATCTACATTTCTCAATATTCCAATTGGTTCTATTAATATTTGATCAACTAATTTAGGATAGTTCAACGTGGGCTTGGGTTGACCCATTCATATCCATGTTTCTCTTGGCAGAATATTTACTTGAGATTTGAAATCAATGACCACCTGATTGACCATCATTCCATCAATCTCCAAGTCGACTTGTGGATTGTAATATTTATTGTTATAAGAGAGGTTATTTTCATCCTTGGTCGATCTCTGACCATCTTTGGATTCGCGTAATATGTTGAGTAGGTCCAACAATCGGCCTATTGATTGTTTTTCTTTGAGAAGCTGCAAAAATTCTTCAATGGTGTCTTCATTTCATCTTCTCGAGTTTTGTTGATCTTCTAAGGAATTATTGAAGAAATTAATAGCTTATCTCATGATTTGCTCTTATTTATCTGGGTTTGGGAAGATATTAGCTTTATTTCTTTGGTAATTTTGTGGTGGAGTGTTAATATCTTGACCTGCACCCGACCTTGTAATGATATGTAGGTTTTTGGAGTTCATCACCTCCTCCTTGGATACTGCATGTATTATATTGACAATTTTTCTTTGTATGATTTTATCAAGTACTATTGGGCATTCTTCTAAAGAATAATATTCAATACCACATATATTGCAAAATTTCATATCAGTTCTATCTTTTATAGGGAAATCTGGGCCGATGTGATCATCTTTCCAACAATTAAAACAATATGGTCATCCACAACCTCGACCTCGACCTCGACCATCGAATCCACGTCGACCTCCTTGACCTCGACCATCGAATCCACGTCGACCTCCTCGACCTCGACCACGAGCACTGTAGTATCCATATCTTTGACCATTGTTGTTTGCTTGATCAATGGTTTCTATGTGGTATACTTTTCATATATTATTTTGATTTCGAGTGTTTAGATGGGATTTTAATGTTCGGAGATCAGAAGCTTCACAGATATGGCATCACTTCGTGTTTTTCACATTATGTGGAAAATCTTGTACACTGTGATCAGATAGGAATTCACATATGTTGCAATATTTTTGTGCTTATATTCGGTGGACGTTTGATGTTTCTATGCGCTCATTAAGGGAAAAAATATCCTTTGTATGTCCTTCCACCAGGCATGTAGTACACCATACTTCATTCTATCATATAGATAGAATTTTTATGATTTGTTGTAAGTTTTCTATTTTTTCCTCAAGTCTGTCGATCATCGAAGAAGTCGATGAGCCATCATCATATGACTCAACTCGTTGTTCTTTTTGTAGCACATCTTCATAGTAGGTTATCTCAAATAAACATAACGAAGAACATATTCATGGTAGTAGTCCTGCTACATACCACTGGACCAACAAAATTTGGTTGATTGTTGTGGGAATTTGGTTTAGAAGGTCTTTGAATATTTTATCATACTCTTTAACCGACTCACCCAGTCTTTGCTTTATTTATTTTAACTTTTGGGCTGCCAGATGTGTAACATCCTGAATTTTAAAGAATGCTAAGAAGCTATTCTTTATTTCTTCTTTTGAGCAGGTTTTTTTTTTGTGTACTTCATGAAGCAAGTTAAGGCATGGTACTGTAGAGCATCTCCAAAATGTGTCATTTTCTTGTCTTCATCTGTAATGTTAGCCACGTCCCATATTTTTTCACACATGAACTAGTGACATTTTGGGTCCTCTTCTCCTTCATAAATTGGGATGTGATTAAATCCCATTTTGACTTTGTTATTAGGAATGCTTGGTTTTCTTGGTATTTGATCTACCACAAATTTCGACTGAGCTTTTGAATCTTCTATGTCCTTTATTGGATGGTACTCAAGAAAAAAATGTTTCTTCTTAAGTATAGGGAATGCCTCCTCATCTTGAGAGCTTTGATATTTATAATCGACTAACCGTCGTTCCAACGGTTGCGTCGCTTCGTGAATATAATTAATTTCTTCTCTCGAAATTAGATTTGGCAGGGGGGTCGAGTTAGTGAGATCCTTAATTTGGATAAGAATATTGTTGGATTCATTTTGTTATGGATCAACAATTAGTGCGTCTCGTAGGTTTCCTTGGTCATCTATTCTGTACCATAATCTTGTCGAATGATCATCGACCTTGAGACTTTGTTAGAGAAATTCCCTTATCCATGGGCTAGTTTCTGGTGCAGGAGAACTACGTAAAGTTGGTCCAGATTCTTTGTAGTCCATACTTTCTGGTTCGTCATCCGGTAGGTGGATGTTTAACTGTGTGTCACTACTTTTTTGGGCTGTCGCTGAAGCTGCTGTTATTGCCAACTCTGGTCGATCCATGTCTGACTCTGGCTACTCACGCTCTCTATAATACTGACCCTCCTCGATCTTTTTTTCTATTCAACTTTTGGTTGTTCCACTGGTTACAAAGTTCTTCTCTTTTCTTTTTCCTTTTATCTCGTTCTAGTTTCTGGAGATCCGTGGATTTCTTGTGCAAATACTTCCCTCTAGATGACATTTAGGCTTGGAAACCACTACTTCAAGTATTCTTGGCTTCTTATAGTTTTGATCGACCCCCCATTGCTGACCCCACTTACTCTAGTTCTGTAGCGTTAGCCATGTTTATTTCTTCAAGAAGTAATCACATGCTTCTCTTGTATCTTTGCACTTTGCGTCAAGAAATGATTCCCACTTTTCATATCTTTCTTGGAAGTTACTATTTGGTAACAGTGTGCCTAGTCTTGGTCAGTATTCGACAATGTCACCGACTCCCTCATCGAGGAGAAATTTATGAAGGACTATCGAAAATGTGCAGAAAAAACCGTCATGCAATTATGTGTAAAATTGTTCTTTTATTTTGTCGAGAGACGTCGAATATTCAGTGGTTTGTTCTGAAATATAGTCTTCAATAATTATTTCGAGCTAGTCAGGCATATTTGTTCTTCCTCCATTCGACAACATTAGGCCTAACTTCTCGTCGGGTGTCATATTACGCATTACCTTCTATGTTAATGTGTTGGAACAAGGATTCTGTGACAGATTCAAGGAATCTTTCATGTGTCTCTGAAAAGAATCACGACTATGCTTCTGCTAGTGAGAAGTTGTTCCTTCTTGCTTAATTTTTGATGTAGTTCTCAATTTTGTTCTCCCACCAATCGCGTATGTCTTGTAGAGTTAGCAATTATGTAAATTTCGACATGCCTAAGTTTAGTACTACCAACAATGGAACCAATGTTGTAATCTAGGGAAAAGTAGGGAGAGTTACCTGTAGATCCTTACATAGACATCATAGAAGATACATACACACATATAATCATAGATAAATACATACACAAGTAATGAGAGTGCAAAGAACAATACTTTTATATGATATGACAGTACAACATAATTACATACAACCTCTCACATGAAGCTATCTAAGCTTTCATGTGCTTGTCTATTTATATTCCTTTTAGGCAATTGTAACTACTTAACTTTCTGGGTTGGTTGGTTAATAAATAGTCCAACCAAACTCTACTTCCAACTTCGATGGTCGACCGACTAGTTCCTAGTCAACCATCGAGTCTAGTTGACAGAGTTGACTAGCCCCTACACTGTCACCTTAATAGATGTCCCCCTCGTTTTAGTGAAGGATAAATCCAACACAAGGGAGGATTCTCTGGTGACACTAGGGGGATTAAGATGGAAATTGGAAAGTGATTGAAAAATTCTCCTATAGGTCAAGTTCAAGAGTGGAAATGAGGCTTGAGAGAGAGCCTTGTGATTTGATGAAGGTTTCCAAGGTTATGTACCTACAAAACAATGTTAGACATGCACAAAACAAGACAATTTATGAATATTTAAGCCTCAAAACAAAGGGGAATAAAAAAGAAACCTTGTTGTCCAAAAAATGAAGTAGTATGGAATATATATATGTAGTAAGTAAGTTGTAATAACTACAACATTAACCATCAAAATCAAGTGTAATATGTTGGAAATAAAGCTAGCAACAAGTAGATAATTTTCCAATGATTAGAGCAAGACTTTGGTAGCAATTAGAGGGTTGTTACTAAGTGTTACCAGAAATATTTGTAACATCCTTATGGATGTAGATAACTTTATATATCTAACAAAAAATTCTAGCCACTAAAATCAGCAAGTAAACCACCCAAACAATATCTTATAACCAGTAGAACAATTACCAAGTCTTAGAAGTGAATTTCAACAGTAGAAGAGTGAGTAAAAGAATGAAAGAGGACGAGTTTGTGGCAGTCCTATCGGCTATAGATTAAAGTTTATTATAGTAACTAGATCACTTGGCTAATAAATATGCCCTTATGGAACAATATAGCTTAAAGAATGTAAAATCAATTTCCAAACTTAAACAATTCAATCTCCTTGATATCACGTTTACCAATGCATAATAATCAATATCCAATGCAAAAACAATTAGTGCCTTATCTATTGCATTATGGAGTCTCTTTTTTATGATCAAGGGTTTATTAATTCTCTAGGGGTGTAATCCCTTTTACTCCATGGAGCAAACAAACCTTAGCAAGTTAAATCTACAAGGCTATAATCCCTTTTACTCCTTGTAGCAACCTTTGAAAATAACCTTTTCAATGTCAATAAAAGATAGATCTTGATGGAGGGTGTATTGCCTTACACTACTCCAAGAGTTTGAAAAAATAACCTCGAGATAAAGAAGAAAAACATATAATTGAGTGCCATATGCAATGGAAAGTAAGAGACACGGAAAAATGCATTTCCCCAACAAGAAAGACATTTATTAATTATGTGTTTTCTTCTTACAAGTCTTTCATTTTTACGGAGAAGCATTTCATTGCTCTCAGGACCATAGGGTGAGCATCTAGAAGGATCATTTATGGATCTTAACTTTTTTCCAGCTATAACACCTATGGGCCTTTAGCCCATTCTTCCCATGAAATGAGGTATGATCCCTTATTGGGTTCAGTGAACCCTAAACTTAAAAGATGAGGAAACAAAGGGGAAGAATTATGGAAGGTGGTAAGTATGAGAGAGAATGGTGTGAGGACCCTTATAAGAGACCCCACAGTAAAATCCCTCTTCCCGAGGGTGACCCACTTACTAGGAAACCATGTTAACCACCAAAGTGAAATAAGGAAAAAAATATAAATTCCAAGAAAATGTTTCACAATCCAGAGAGGATCCTTTATGAGATGTTCAAATGCTTAAATTATTAAAGTGACAATTACCATGACACTAGACTTGTTACCTCATGAAGAAAGACCTAATGTCCTCTGAGAGCAAAGTCTGTGTGGTGGATTTTTTTGTGTTGTTGGAATATGAATGATGGCGTGTGGTGGAGAGGAGGGGCTCATTGTGCACAATGTGGGCTTCATCGATCGTCTGACTCTCGGCACTCCATGTCTACAACTTGCGGCCTCAATACATCATCTCCTTCATTACCCCTAGTAATGGGGGGTAACAATATCCTAGTACCATCCCCTATTATTCTCATGTGTTCATGGTACTCAAGAAAGAAGGCACTCAGTGCATGTGTCCATAATTTTGTGCCCTCAACAATCTCACCATAAAATAAAATTTTCCCATTATTGTCATTGATGACCTATTGGATGAAATGATAGGTGCTCAATACTTTACTAAAATTGATCTTCATTCTAGCTACCACCAGATACGTATGAAAGAGTAATACATTCCCAAGATTGCATTTTGAACTCATGAGGGTCACTATGAGTTCTTGGTCATGCCCTTTGGCCTATGTAATGCTCCCTCCACTTTACAAAGTCTCATCAATCATATCTTTCTTCCTTTCCTCCATCATTTTGTCTAATTTTTTTTTGATGATATTCTCATCTATAGTAAAACTTGTAAATCCCATCTTTACCATGTGGATCAAGTTCTCCATCTACTCTCTCAACACAAAATTTTCTGCAAACAGTCTAAATGTGCCTTTGGAGCCTCAAAAGTAGAGTACATGGGTCATATTGTTGGAAATGATGGCGTATGGGTGGATCCCAAGAAAATTGAAGCTATGAAGGAATGGCCTCACCCTAAAAATCTTAAGATATTGTGTGATTTTCTAGGTTTAATGGGCTATTATTGCAAGTCTGTTCGAAATTATGGAAAAATTGTGGAACCTCTCACTGCTCTCCTTAAAATGAATGCCTTCACTTGGACTCCATCCATTGATCAATCCTTCCACACCCTTAAAGAGGCTATGTTCACAACTCATGTCCTTTCACTTCCCGACTTCACCAAGACTTTTGTCCTGGAATGTGATGCTTCGGGGAAAGGAATTGGGAGAGTCCTGATGCAAGATGGTAGGCCTTTAGATTTCACTAGAAAACAAATTTCACAGAGACATTTTGGCCATTCAATATATGAAAAGGAAATCTTGGCTATTTAACATTCTATGGATTTATGACATCCTTATCTATTTGGGAAACGCTTCCAAATTAAAATTGATCATCATAACCTCAACTATTTCCTGGAATAATGCATTTCATCCCCAGAGAAACAAAAAAAGGTGACCAAGATATTTGGATATGATTATGAGATCATTTACAAGAAGGGAAAATAAAATTTGGTTTTTGACACTCTTTCCACGAAGTATGAAGAATAAGGGTTCCTCTTTTGCCTCCCCTTCATTGTACCAGATTGACTCCCAGTTGTTCGCTAAGAATGGCTACAGGACCCGAAACTTTCTCTCTTGATATTCTCCAAGGCACTCTTGGCACAATGAAGATATTTTATACAAAGGCCATCTATATGTAAGAAAATAGTTGCAACATAAATTCATGGTGCTTTCTGAGCTTCATGCTTCACCCAGAGTTGGGAATTCTGGGTTTACCAAAACCTATGAACGAGTCAAACGTTTTTTTTTATAGGACGACATGAAACATGAAATATGAACATTTGTGGTTGAATGTAACACCTATCAATGCAATAAGGGAGAAACAATCAAAACTCCAGGCACACTCCAACCACTTCTAATTCCCCCTACTATTTGGAGGGATATTTCTATGGATTTCATTGTTGGCCTACCTAAATCAGTCAATAAGTCAGTCATCATGGTGGTCGTATATTGTTTTTCCAAATGTTCTCATTTATGTCCTCTTCAAGACTCGTTCACCACATCCACACTAGCTCAAATTTTTATGGATAATATATTCAAACTTCATGGCATACTTCATTCTATTATCTTTGACTAAGATCCAACTTTCACCAGCAACTTTTGGAAAGAATTGTTTAGTCTCCAGGGAACCCAATTGCATCTCAACATCATCTATCATCCTCAGACTGATGGCCAAATTGAAGTTTTCAACAAGTGTTTGGAAACATATTTGTGTTTTTTTGTATCTGATAGGAAAAATCAACGGGATCAGTGGTTACCCCTCACTGAATGGTGGTACAACACATCTTACCATATTGTTACTCACATTACTCCTTTTGAATCCATCTATGGGAAAAGGACACCATTGGTTCTCTCATACATGCTATGTGTCTCTAAGGTTCAGGATGTTGAAAATAATCTTACAGCTCGAGCACCCATTCTCTTTACCCTCAAAGAAAATTTTGTCATGGCTCAGAATCGCATGAAGCAACAAGAAGATCAAGGTCATTTCGAACATCAATTTTTTGAAGGGGACCAAGTGTTTCTTCATTTGCAACATTATAAGAATACTTCACTCAAAGATGAACATTGTCAAAAAATTGCTCTCAAATTTTATGGTCTTTATACAATTCTCAAGCAAGTGGGGCATGTGGCCTGTCGGTTAGCTCTGCCCAATAATTCTAAGCTTCATCATGATTTTCATGTCTCATGCTTAAATAAAGTGATTGTCACTAAGTGCCAAACTCAAACCAGTTTCCCTGATTTGGATGAAGAAGGTTCCATTTGGTTGCATCCAAAAGAAGTCTTAGACCAACAAGAGCGTTATATTCATCAATAAACTATCAAGGAAGTGTTAGTTTAGTGGAAAGATACAACTCTCGAAAATGCCACCTATGAGTCGACCACCATTCTGCAACAATTTTGATGCAGGAGCATCGCTTTCAAAATCAAAGATGCAAGTGTGGAGGCAGGGATATGACATCTCAGCATGACATAATTTCAAATCAACGTTTAACTCAGAAACATAATGAGTTGTTGAGATATTTTGGAAACAACATTTTTAAATATATCTTGTTTGTAAAAGTCTTATACGACTGTAAGGAATTGCAGATAGAGAGTGTCAACTCTTATTTGATAATAACTTATAGTTATTGTAATAGGAAAAAGTAGGTAACCGCTCGAAACTGATAGGAAAGGTTGCAGACATGACGGAGAAGAGCTCGAGGAGCCACTCCTTAGATAGTTTTTGTTTTGTGGTTGTATTGTATTAAGCAAGAGTAGAGTAGAGTAGAAGACACTAGCATAGAGTAGAAGAAGGATGTAACGGAGAACTGTAATACTATGTAATTTTATTTCATGAATGAATAGAACAGACATAATTGGCCCAATTTCTTGGACAATGTTAATTTTGACGTGTGATTGAATAAATGATGCATTTTGTGTGTGTTTTAATTCATTTCATTTATGTATGCTTTTTCATGGTTGATCATATGAGTTTGTGACAAATTGGATAAGTTTCAATCATTTCTCTTCCGAGAAATCGTATGCAAGGAGTGCATATCGTACAAAACGAGTGCATCGATAGAGTCTTGAATTAGCTTAGAGAAGTTCAGAAGGAATGGTAGGAACTTAGGCCAAGTGAAACAAGTGCACAGAGTCAACAAGCGACTAAGTGTCGAAGAACCAGAACAAAGAAGCGCAAGGAGTGCCGGAAGAGTTTCTTTCAAGGAAACCCTTTGATCTAAGTTTGTCAAAATTCCAGGAATGCAAGGAGTACATGGGAGATAAAAATCCTCAAGGGGATCAAGCTCATAAGAGATAGCAGGAAAAAATACTCATAAGGAGTGAAGCTCTGAAGGTTTCATGAATCATCAGTCAAGATCTGTCTAGGAGGGAGAGGGATCGTTCCATATCGCTGGATTTGGGCAAGGTGCATGAGCTTTAAGTCTCTTGAAGCGTAGAGGAGAGTAGATTGTTGAAGTCCCGAAGTCCTGAAGTGATTTGGGACCACCCATCGTCAAGAGGGACATGTGGCGCAATATCCACAACTCCAAAAGTTTTTGGACAAGGAGGAGGTGAAATAGCTGAAGTAGATCCTGACCGTTGGTTGCCAAGAGATACATGTCAGTAGATCAGAGGCTCCGGGAAAATCACTTCGAAGTTTTCAGTTGAGAATTGAAACTTTCGAAATCTGAAGTCCAAAGTGAATCTGAATTGCCAGATCCAGAGGGATGTGTGGCAATGGATCTCGAGCTTCGGATGAAAGCATTTTGGGTTCAATTGAGAATTGAAATTATCGAAACCTGAAGTTTGAAGTGAATCTGGACCATCAGATCCAGAGGAACACGTAGCAGAAATATCTGGACTCCGGATAAAGACCTGAAGTAAATCATAGCTGTCAGATTAAGGAGGACACACAATGCAAATTCGTGGGCTCCGGGTGAAGACCCGAAGTGAATCTTAGCCATCCGATTCAAGAGGATACGCGGAAGAAATCCACACACTTCAAGGGAAAGTGAAAGTTGAGAGTTGAGTTTTTGAAGTTTGAAAACCTGAAGGAATCGTAACCATCGATCTGTGGGAGACACATGTCAATATATCATGAGATCCGGATGAAAGAATTGTGGAGAAAGTAAGGTTTGAGAATTGAAAATTTTGAAACCTGAATTGGCGAAGCAAGTCGCGATCGTTGATTGAAAGGGACACGCGTCAACAGATCACGAAAATCTAGGAGGGCGTGATACAGAGAGAAGGAAGGAAATGAGGCAAATCTGAACCATTGATCAATAGGCTCCACCCGAGATCACAAGATCAACAATCACACTCAATTGTGGGGACAAGATTAAAAATTTGAGAGCGCCGCAATTGAAACCACAGTATCGCCAAAAGGACGTGCAACGAATGGTAGTGAATTGCGAGGAGAAAAGAGGGTCGATCCCAAACCACTCTTGGTCGTCCTTGCAATCACGTGTTTATGTGAGTTCATAGCCCAAGGTCACATCTAGGAAGGGGATAATGGAGGAGGATCTAGCGCTTGAAACTTGACATTTCAACAACGTGAATGGAGAGGTCACGGGTATCATAGAACCTACAGCAAAAGCCGAAAGGCCATGTGTTCAATTACAAAGTGAGATCATCAAGGTTTTAGAGAGCCTATATTTCTTATAGAATCGAAGATCCTTGACCGGGAGGTCGCGTAGCCCAAAGGAGAGTAGGGGGGTTGCATCAGGTGGTATCGGATCTATTGAATTTGTTTGCAGACAATAGATAAAGGAAAAAGGAGATAAATTGATATCATTTGTGGTATCAAGAGTTGATCATGTCTATAGATTCTGAAGGTGAGGCAGTGGAATCATGCCACCCAAAAGACGCAGAGCGAATCCATAAATGAAAGAAGAAATGAGGTGACTTAGAATGAGACTAGACGCCATGGAAACAACACAGAGGAGAGAACCTGACACTGGAGATATCAGTAAAGCTAAAAGCAAAGAGATAGAGGTTGAAGAATATGTAGCAGAGGATTCTATAGAAAAATGCTTATTGAAAGATGTTTCAAGAATAGGGGCCAGAGAAAAAATAGAGGTACCAATGTATGAAGGCAATTTAGAAGTTGAAGAATTGTTGGATTGGGTACGTGCTATGGACAAATACTTCAATTATGAGGATATCGAGGAAGAGAATATGGTGAAGCATGTAGTGACAAGACTTAAGGGTCATGCGGAACTATGGTGGGATGAACCGCAAGCCAATCGCAGATGCTAGGGCAAGTAAAAAATTAAAAGCTAGGATAGGATGGTAACCAAGCTAAAAGAAAAATTGATCCCAAAGGACTATCAAATAAATCTATTCAGAAGATTGCAGAACCTGAGACATAAAATCTTATTAGTGAAGGAATACACTAAGGAATTTTACATACTAAATATTAGGGCTGGACATAAAGAGAATGATGATGAAAAAATAGCCAGATATATCAATCGACTGAGATATGAAATACAAGAGGAGATTAGTATGATGTCTTTTAGTAAATTCGTGGATGCTTATCGAGCAGCCTTGAAAGTTGAAGAGAAATTGGCCAGAAAACAAAGCCAATGAAACATAGGAGGAAATTCGAGCAGAGGTAAGGGAACCGACAGACAGAAGTTCCATAAACCAAAGCATGAAGTTGGAAAAAAACATAGTCACCTTGAGAAAGGTGGAAGTTATAAAGAATGACAACATGGAGGAATAAGATTTTTTCCTAGAGGAAGAGGAAGAGCTAGAGGAGGTGAAATTAAGTGTTATGCCTATGGAAAGACATGGCACATGTCTTGGGAATGCCCAGAGAAGAAGAAAGACACTAGAGGAGGAGAAACACACATTTTTGAAGCACATAAGCATGTGGAAGCAAAAGAAGCAGAAGGAGGAAAGAACCTCATAATGAGGAAAGTTCTTCTTAAACTAGAGAAGGAGGTAGAGGAGCCAGTTCAATGAACAAGTCTGTTCATAACTTCTTGCAAGACAAAAGATAGATTTTGCAAGGTGATCATAGATAATGCGAGCACTGACAATATAATATCCACAGAGATGGTGGAGAAACTGGAACTGAAGATAACTGCACATACAAACCCATACAATGTATCATGGTTTCAAAAAGGACATCAAGTAATGGTAAGTCAACAATGCCAAGTTGAATTTAAAATAAGATGTTATAGGGATGAAATACTATGTGATGTAATTCCTATGGATGTCTGTCATATTTTATTGGGGAGACCATGGAAGTTTGATACAAAAAGTTATTCATGATGGGAGGATGAATACTTATACCTTAGAAAAGAATGGTAGGACACATATGTTGTTGTCAATAGAAGACAAAGAGAAAAATAGGGAAGCTAGTTCAAGTATACTTCTCATGAATGGGAAGGAACTCTTAAATGAATTCAAGGAGTAGGAGATGCAGTTTTCTATAGTGAGGAATCCTAGAGTTATCCTTACAAATACTTATGTAGATGATTTACTTGAAGAAATCCAAGAACTATTAGAAAACGTTGCTGACATAGTGGTGGATGAGTTACCTCACTCATTTCCACCCATTAGAAGTATAAGCCACCATATTGACCTTATTCCAGGAGCTAGTTTACCAAACAAACAAGATTATAGGTTGACACCAAGAGAGAATGAGGAAGTCAAAAATCAAGTCCAAGAGTTGTTGGATAAATGTTTAGTCAGGGAAATCCTAAGCCCATGCGCAATACCAACTGTGTTGAGTCCAAAGAAGGACAGAGGATGGAGAATGTGTACATATTCTAGAGCCATCAATAAGATCACCATTAGGTATATATTCCATTTACCCAGGATGGATGATTTGATGGATTGTTTGAGTGGATAAAGCTATTTTTCCAAGATAGACTTGAAGAGTGGATATCATCAAATAAGGATGAAAGAGGGAGATGAATGGAAGACATCATTCAAGACAAATGAAGGTTTGTTTGAATGGTTGGTCATGCCATTTGCGTTGACAAATGCCCCAAGAACATTTATGAGATTAATGAATGAAGTATTGAAAGACTTCATAGGAAAATTTGTCATAGTGTATTTGGATGAAATACTAATCTCCAGTAAGACAGAGGGAGAACACTTAAAACATTTGACATCAGTGATGAGAAGGTTGCAGCAAGAAATATTGCTGATAAATCTGAAGAAAATATCTTTTATGAAGACATAACTCATATACTTGGGTTTTGTTATCTCTTCAAATGAATTGAATATGGATCGAGAAAAGGTGAGAGCAATAAAATAATGGCCATCTCCATGAAGAATATTTGAGGTAAGAAGTTTTCATGGGTTAGCAATTTTTTATAGAAAGTTTATCAGAAATTTCAGTGGTATATGTACACCCATGCTAGAAACTATGAAGAAGAAACACAAGTCTTTTAATTGGATAAAGGAAGTTGAAAAAAGTTTCAAAGTGTTGAAGGAGAAGATCACATAACAACCAATTATGGTCTTACCAGATTTTGGAAAAATGTTTCAAGTGAGATGTGATGCAAGTGGAGTAGCTATTGGAGCAGTCTTGAATCAAGATAATAGGCCAGTTGCTTATTTCAGTGAGAAGCTGAATGACACCAAGAATAAGTATTCCATATATGACAAAGAATTTTATGCAATGATTCAAGCTTTAATGAAGTGGAGGCACTATCTAATTCCTAAATAATTTTTCTTGTATAGTGATAATCAAGATTTGCAGTTTATTACTAGGCAAGAAAAGTTGAATCAGAGACATGCTAAATGGGTAGAATTTATGCAAAATTTTACTTTTGTTATTAAACATATTGTTGGAACTACTAACAACGTTGTGGATGCTTTGAGCAGGAGGAGTTTAATTGTATAAGAATTCCAAGTGGAGACCTTAGGGTTTGAACACCTAAAGAAAATGTATCAAGAAGATCCAAATTTTAAGGAAGCTTATGAGGCATGTAAGAATCCTTTGTTGGGAGAAAGAAGCCCATGGACATAATATTTGATCCAGGATGGATTATTGTTCAAAGGGAGCCAACTATGCATACCATGATGCTTAATGAGATATAACCTGCTGAAAGAGAAAAACAATGGAGGTTTAGCTGGACATTTTGGTCATGATAAGACATTTGCACAACTGAACAATTCATACTATTGGCCAAGCATGAGGGCAGAGGTGAAAAAGTTTGTGAACAAATGCATAATTTTCTAGTATGCAAAAGGAATACAACAGAACACTGGTTTGTATCAACCATTACCAATTCCTAAAAGGCCATGGGATGCAATCAATATGGATTTTATATTGGGATTGCCTAGAACCCAAAAAGGGAGTGATTCCATATTTGTTGTGGTGGACAAGTTTTAAAAAATGACACATTTGATACCATGCCAGAAGACAAACGATGCTACACACATATCCAATTTGTTTTCCAGAGAAGTGGTGAGACTACATGGATTGCATAGGAGCAGAGTCTCGGACATAGACACAAAATTTGTAGGACACTTTTGGAGAACTCAATGGAAGAGGTTGAGGACAAACTTGTCCTTTAGTTCAACATATCACCCTCAAACAGATGGACAAACTGAAGTGGTAAACAAGAGTTTGGGAAAATTGTTAATATAGCATAGAAAAAACTCAGAAAAAGTACTCAACGCCTTGAAAAAGAGATAATTTCAGATAATAAGCCTCTTTGAGGGGGCAACCTCCTTTTACCCCACTTAAATGTTCAAGTACAAGATGATTCAAAATGAAAATGTCTCC
>SNQJ01S0066123.1:26862-49721 GCA_010110895.2 Picea sitchensis
CTCATGATTTCAGAAGTTGTGGTATGAAATTATGAGAATTACAACACCCTCTTGTGTGATAGGTTTGGTGATGGTGTGGGAGGTCTTTCTCTTGAAGAATATAGAAAATAATTGGTTGGGTTTTCTTCCCTTGTTGAGAATGATTTCCCAGGATACTTCTTGTGTTCTTGTGCATGGTTATTCTTCTTTTGATCTTGGGTTGATGCAGTAGTTATGGTTTGGTTTATTCTAATAGTAAGAAAATTAAAATGCATCAGCTTACCATAAAATCAACATGGTATCAGCGCAGTTCTTGAAGGTGACCTTTGCACAATTTTGAAGGCAGGTTGTGGGATTTTTTTGGGGGGGGGCTACTATACCCTGCCGCTGATATAAAGAGAGGACCGTACCTCCTATTAAACCCTTGTGGTAAAGGTCAAGGCTGGTTGCAGGCATAGCCTTGATTAAAGTGTTATGGGCATCATGGAAAGGTAGCAAAAGGTCTGTTTTTTTGGGAGTCTGAACAATATGAAGTAGCCGACAGTTTTAGAAAGCTCAGTCACTAAATTTTGGGGGAGTTCTTGGGGTAGCCATTAAGGGCCGTCATAATCGTAGAAGAGTTATAATAGCATCCCCAAAACCGTAGAGTTTGAGTGATGTTTTAAGGAGAATTTTTTAGGCAAGTTAAGGTCTGATTTAGTCTAGTTTTGTGAGTAGATCCGAGGTCTGTTCTGAGGCTATTATAAAGGGCGTATCTCAATAGAAAATAGAACAAATTTTTGAGGCACATTTGGACCTGGTTCTAGTAATTTTTTGTCTGATATTTCAAGAGGAATAAAACCAAGTTTTCAGAGTAGTCTCCAAGCAAACTTCAGCTCTTCTACATGAGCACTTCTAGCCAAGTTCTAGATCATAGTTTGTGGTCTTTCTTTTGAATTAATTTACATGCATATCAAGTTAATTTCCTGAAGTATATCCAGGAAAGTTTAGGCATGTTCTAAAGAAAATTTGAAGGGAAGATTTGAGACATATTTCAAGTGAACTTCTGATCAGATTTGAGGTAAATTCTAGAGGTCTGTTCTGAGGCCAAATCTGAGGTGTATTAAGGACAGATATGAGACAAGTGAAGTGTTGTTCAGTGCAAGATCAAGGTCTGTTTTAATGTAAAAAATTTCAAAGCATCAAGGCAAGTTTTATCATATCTGAGGCAACGAATTTCTGAGACGAGTTTGATCAGATCTGAAGCATATCAAGGAAGATTTCTAAGGTAGTAATGCTGAGCCTGAAGTTTGTTAAGAGGTGCAAGTTTGGGAATCCTCTAGATTTCAAGATCTGAGAAAATGCAGGACAAATCCCTTATGGAAGAGTGAAGGAAACCTAGGGATGGATCTAAAGCCTCCTTATTAACAAATTCCTGCCAGGATAAACCAAGTACAAATATAAGGGTGTTTTTGTGTTGTTATGAGGCCCATATACAACATGTTCTGAATCTTCATTCAAGGCGGATCTAAGGTCATAGTTTGTGCAGACCTAAAAATACAATATTGATGCAGACTTCGTTAGAAATATGTATGGTACAAGGTGGCTACAGGGGAAAACAAGTCTGGTTATAGAATGTAGCAATGGCAGGTGGCCACAGGAAGATACAACAACATAATTTTCCTTCTAGTCTCTGATAAACAAGCGAGGAATATCATTGCTCATCATGACATTGAAAAACAAGAAGAATCTCCATTGGTGTACACTCTCAGGTATGCACTTGTATATATTATTTTCATCATTGTCATAAGGGTACTTGCAGGAAGAAGGAACCTTTCGCGCAATCATGGATCTAGAGGGATATCAGTGCATTAAGAGGAACACCACACTGGAAGTGAAGACTTTAGGTTTGATTAAATTATCATGCCTCTAACCTACATTTCTAAGGTTTCTACATTACAAGTAGGTGTTGTAGCTATGACAACAATCCTTAAATTGTTTTGATTCTAGAAATGTAATCATGAATCTCCTCTAGGAGATATTCTTGTTTTGTTTCCTTTCAGTTGTTCTAGGCAGGTTAACAACAAAGGAAGATGTTTATCCTTCAAACTTCATAAGGAATGACTTGACTCAGAGGCAGTCAAACTAATTGAGAAGAAGGAAGAGACATTACCTTCTCCTCTTCAACAGTTCAGAGGGAGATAACCATTATTTCATTTGATCCAGTAGCTCCAGTTGATATCCCCAGAGATATTGTAGTAGGGCATAAAAGGATTGTCTAAGCTCGACAAACTCTACAAGGGGAAGAGGGACATGCAGCTGATGGAAGTGTCGATAAATATAAAGAACCATTTGTAGCCAGAATACTCCCACAAACATAGGGAGTTGTCTATGATGAGACATTTGATCCAGTAGCCTGATACACTTCCATTCATCCTATCATCCATGACTTGGAAAATACATCAGATGGATGTAAATACAACCTTTCTCAATGATGATATTGAGGAAGAAGTTTACATCGAGCAGCCATAAGGATTCGTGATATACAACGAGAAATCTCATGAGTATAGGTTTAAGAAAGCCATGTATGGACTAAAGCAGACACCTCATGCTTGGTATGACAAGATGGATGGATTCTTGATGAGTTTGGGCTTCAGAAAGAGTGTTGCTGATCCAAACCTATACTATTACATTGTTGGTGACAAGAGCCTAATTTTGGTGACTTATTCAGGAAGCCTTGTTGTTGGATACAAGCAAGCTTTGGCTTCTGATTTTGAGATGAAGGATTTGGGTATGATGCACTACTTCTTGGGACAAGAAGTATGATAGAGGACCGATGATATTTTCTCGAGTCAAGGAAAATATACAGTGGGGATATTAAATAATTTTAGTATGAAAAAATGCAAATCCATGACGACATCGATGGTGATGGATTTGAAGAAACTAAATGATGATGATTCAGACGAGATTGACCCACAACTGATTGGATCACTAGTGTATCTGGTTAACACAAGATACATGTACTTATTCAATTCATGAGTCAGCTGATACATACTCATTGGATAGAAACAAAACATGTATTGAGATATCTATGAGGCATAGTTGGATATGGCCTAAGATATGCCTCCAGTGTGGTCTTGAGTTTGCAGGGATATGCCGATAAAGATTGGGCAGAAAGTACAGTGGACTGGAACAACACATGCAGTTTTTTTTTTTTGTTATGGTTTACCATGGTTTCTTGGTGCAACAGGAAACAAAGCTCTGTGGCCTTGAGTACTACAGAAGCAGAGCATATAGCATTGAGTGTAGAACTTCGCGAAGCAGTGTGGCTTCACAAGCCTCTGACAAATTTATTTGATCATGAGATGGATTCTATTATTATAACCAGAGTTGTGTGAAGCTCTTTGAGAACCCTGTGTGTTGGCACAGGGGCAGACCCAGGGTTCAACACTACAACAACGCATCAAATCTAAGTTCTCCAGTGCTTGCAATTCCAGGTTCTCAACGAGCTTCTCATACATTTGGGCATTGTGGTTACTCAACCACTTGCACTCCCTAGAAAGAGCCTTCAGTCTCTCAACTGCGCTCCTGGCAGTTGCTTCCCTTTGATCTCGTACATCTTGAGGGGTCTCGGGTACTGCGTGTAGCTCCAAATCTGCTATGCATTGTTGTAGCTGCGGGATCACTTGTTCAAGTTGTACTATTTTATGTGGAATTATCTCTTTAGCCTTTAATTCTATGACTGTCATAGAGTGAAGCACTATGTTGACCATTTCTTTTACTTTGAGTTGCTCCATGAGCAACTGTTCCTTTTCTTTCTGCAGTTGGGCTTTTTCTTCGTCGAACTTTGCCTAGAGATCAATCTTCTCTCGTTCTGCAGTATTGCATTGCTCTACAAGGACTCCTTGTACTTGTGTCAAATCCTGGGTGGCTTGAATTATTTCTTCCTATGCTCGTCGAAGGTGAGATTCAAATGTCTTAGCAATTTGGTGGAGTTTAGCTTGCTCGTCTCCTAGTTTTGGTGTTCCTGTTGACAAAGGTGCAGTGGGGACTACATGACTGGACTGTAGTGCTTGCTACACTCATTGGAGCTCAATCTTGATTCTATTGTACATCACTTCTTTCTTAGCCTCTTGTTTCTATGTTATCTATAGAGAAGCATCATTTAGTGTCTCTATAATGAAATCAAAGTCATCTGAGGTGAGGACAGTCTGCATTTTTGTCATAGAAGCTTTCGATTTCTTCTGGGAGGAAGGCTTCGGGGGGGGGAAACCTTCCTTTTCTTCGAGGGGTCCTCCTCATCTCTAGGCAGTGTAACCTCACCTTTCTTCTGTTCAACTTCTGCAGCATCTATCTCTCCACCATCACCTCCTTGCTCTGGTGATATGGAAGCAGTCTTCGTAGATGCACTGTCTAAATCCTAAACCTCTTCAATTTTCTTCGTCTTGCTAGGTTCGGGTGTATCCTGCACAGTTTCTGGACTGTCTATATCAGATATCTCCGTAGGGTATGCTGGAATGAGGAGGTTCACCAATCGGTCCTTGGTGATCTCCTCCAAGTCCTCCTCCGTTAGCTTGTAGTAGGACTGAAGTTGCTGCTTGTGCTCATCAGTGCGCATGGTGATATAAATGAAATGGTGGTCCACACTGAACTTCATCAAAGGCTGGAACCTGTGTAAATTTTTAGATGTCATGCGAGGCTCAGACTATATAACTACCTTCAATTGGTTGTAGTATGTGTGAAATAGAGCATTGGACTGCCACTGTTTATTCATGTCGCTTGAATACCACAGTGTGCTAAAATTCGTAGTCAATGGTTCAAAGGGATCGATGTCTAGGAAGGTCACACCTTCCGGCATCTCCCAGGTAATGAAAGTGATCAGGATCAATAGCCAGCTAAAGTGGAATTCGTACCCTTGATCTTGCGCTTATCTATAGTCAAGTTCTAATTGGTTTACCAGGTACTTCTACCAATTCATTTGTAGGCCCTTCGCGCACTTCCCTGCGAGGTCGACTACAAAACCAGTCACTTAGGTGGGTCTGTTCTTGCGTACTAACTTCCCTGCAATCATCTGACAGGTGATGCACACTGTGCCACTTTGGATATAAGATAATTTGTATCCTCACATTCCTTTCTCGACATCACCATAAGTGTCTTTGATCCTTTGGGCGAGAGCGCGGTCCATGGATTTTCCATGATAGAAATCCTGTGGGTCGGGTCCTTGCATACTAAGCCCGGTGATCTGATTTATCAATGTCGGATCCACTATTATGTGATGGTTTAACCATATATAACCTCCATGGTAACAAGAAAACAACAATTTGAAACATGCATTCACCTCCTGGTGTCGTCCGAAATGCGGAATATTCATAACATTCAACAGGGTGGACTGCGTGAGGTTGTGGGTCCATGACTGAGGGATGATCTTTGAATTCTTCCCTTAAGTTTTAGTCAAGTACTTATGTGGGGCTAACATGTTGTATACTTTGCAATCTCCCAGCTTAAAGTCACTAAAATTCAACGCTACGATCTTATCTTGGTCTGCTCGTACTGCACGTATCCCCTTCGAGAGGTACGTAGTGACCAAAGCATACTCGAAATCTCTAGGTATGCTATCGTGGTTTATAGCACCGCTCAAAGGTGGTATATAGGTGGGTAATATGCTTAGAATCAACTTAGAATTTGTGAGATCATCCCTGTGCTTAGTTTGCTTCTCATCAGATGGCCAGGATGGTCTGGCTCGAGCAGTGGATGGAGAAGCTAGCAGTCCTCTCGTGGATGATGCTTGTATACCTGTAGACATCGACATGACTCTTTCAATCATCAGGTTGATCAAAAATTCCTCAACAACTCTTTCTGCAGTGCTCAACTCATTCGGCATACACGCTCGGGGTTAACAATCTCAGGTGCGGGGGGGTATCTTAGACACAGTAATGAGAGAGAGAGCAGAAGCATGATAATCACGGTATAAACTCAATGTAGTCTGCGGTCTCAAATTCTCAATTGGCAAAAGTGTTCTCGGTGCGTGGCACGGTGGCATAAATAGGTAACTTGACAATGGGTCGCTTGCAATGGGTATGAGGTATTCATTAACTCAATTATATCCATTATTGCATGGTCTCAAGGGTTGGATGGTGAGATTGCTGTCCATAAATGGATTTCTATTCATTCAGAGCATTGATCTAACGGTAACGACTATATTTCTTTGTCATGGTGAAGTGCCATGTGTTGCTGTTCTGATATCCTGACGAAGCTCCAATTTTGCAAATTTTCCTTCTGTGAGGTTCCCTCTAGAACTTTTTGTAACTTTTCAATCTTATCCCTCTTCTTACTTATCTTTCTATCCTTCTTTCCTGTCAACTTCGTCTCAGTATGCCTTTTTCCATTCTGATTCTTATCTTCTCTTAACATAGTTACTTCACGCTGTTGAAATTCTTTCCTAAGATTCAAGGGTAATACTTCTTCTTTGTTTGAGATAAATACTTCAGTCTTCTGTGAGTCCTCTAATGTTCTTACAGCTTTGACATCTGGGCCTCTAGTGTTAAATAGCTTCGATCTGTTCTCCTATTCTGCAATCAAGTGTGCGATCCTTCTGGTCATGAAATCTTTTAACTCTTGTTTCTCCTGTTTCAAAACTTCTTCTTCTTCCTTTCATCTGGTTTGATCTCTATCAATCCAAGGTTTTCCTAGTAACATGGTAAGCAAGGCGTTGTCTTTAATAAATTTAATAATCTTAAAATCTTCTTCTGTCAAATTTCCATTAACATTCATAGGTATGCGAGCGAGCTTCCCACATAGGTTTATCAACTTTCCTCTGAATAGTACTATTCCTCCTAATGAAGGGATCATAGAAGGCTTCCCTATGGCTTCCCAAGTTCTTTCTTGTCATGATATTCACCTGTGTTTCTTCATCCAGAACACAGTTAATGTCGAAGTCTCCTATTCTTACTTCAATGCATTCTTTTTTCTTGAAGATCTCTGATAGTCTGACATGTCGATGGTCATTCAGGGTTTCATTTATTTGCAACAATACTTTCTCTAATTCTTCCTGGGATTCTGCCATTTTTGGATCTGCCTTAGGGTTTTCTTTATTCAAATTCATTTCTCCCAGCTTAGCAATCATTCTAGGGAAATCCAACACTTCATGGTCCATAGCTTTACAACAAAGACAACTAGGTATTTTTCCAGGGAATTCCTTAGCAAGATGTCTTGGTCTTATGCAACTATAACATAGGGTTATTCCTCTCTTTATTTTAAATGACCCCCAATCTTTTTGTTATTGCGCACTAAGATCATGGTAGCTAACCTGCAAAAAATTCTTTCTAGGATCCTGCATCCATTTGTTAGTCCAAACATTCTTTCTATGCATAGGTGTAACATATCTTTCACTATTCTTATCAGATATACTCATCTCAAGCCTTCTTTCATATATTGGTGCCCTAGTTTTCAAGCTACAATAGAACCTATCAAACATACCTAGATCCATACTTCATAAACAAAAATTTCCACTTATCTTACTTCTACATAGCACAAAGCTTTCGGATCTAAAACTTTCACTATTCTTACCTTTATCAGAGAAGAGATCTTGTAGATATTACCTATTTTAATCATAAATTCTCACTTTTACCTTTCTTAGAGCACAAAAGATTTCAGATCTTACTTCTCTCCTTCATATCCGACTTCTTTTCTTCAGATCGAGCTTCTTTACTTTAGCACAGAGCTTTATAAATCAAGTAGAATACTGCACGACAGATCTATGCATAGAGCTTTCACAACTTTAGGATGAATCTTTGCATAGAGATTCTTCTTTCTCAGTTCCCAGCAATCCCAGCTTCAAGTCCCAGCACTAGAACCATTTTTTGGCACAGGGGTAGACCTAGGGTTCAATGCTACAACAATGCACCAAAAAAACCCTAACTACCAGCCCTTTCAGCAACACCTGCGAAGCAGATGAAGTCTCACCTGAGGTAGAGGTAGGGGTGGTTGTAAGACTCAAGTGTCTACAAACTTAGCTGGGACACAGATCTATGATTATAATACTTAACATAGCACTTAGCATCAATAGTTCATCAATATTCAACCAATAACTACTACACATATAGAACAGAGCATCGCATCATTTGCACTGATCTAATGTAATTAAGCACTTAGCACAAACAAATGGATCAGATCTAGAAGAAGCAAGCACTAAGCACATTCATAGAAGTTATATCTAACATTCATAGAACAAAGCATAAGTAGATCTATCTATCTATATCAAAGCACTTAGCTAGAGAGTCATAAACACATTAAGATAAGCACAAAGCATAACAACACAGTATTTACCTGGTTCACCCCCACCCTGGGGCTACATCCACCAAATATTCTTCTTTATTGTCTTCAGTCAATCGGTTACAAGAACAGAGCCTCAAAACCCTTACTTTGCGCAAGACAAAAGATCTGCACAACTCGCTAGATCCTTCTGCCTTGCATTCCAGCACTAAGCCTTCCACAGTCTTGCTACAATGACTTGCACTTAACTCTGAAAGTTTCACACAGTATGCACAAATCCTTACAAGTCCTAATCACACAGATCCAAATCTTGGCACTTAGCCTACTTTCCTACTAACATCACATAGATGCATGACTACTTCTATCTAGCCTAAGCCCCTATTTATATATTACAAAATAGGCCTAAACATGGGTAAACCCATGGGACAACATCCCATTCTTGTTACATATTCCCACATCCCAAAAAGGACCCAAAAAGGGGCCGAGATCCCACGATCTCTGCTTCGTCTTGTGCTCCTCCTTTGACAGGCTGTCGAAGTCCAAAATAGGTCAACATGACCAAGAATCTCCCAAAGATTGGTCAAGGGCCAACACTGTGTTCGAAACATGTTGACATAAAATATCATTATATTAGAGACATGGTGCAGAGGAAAGCAGTACACGTGCAGTACCTTTCTACACATGAGCATATTGCATATATCTTCACCAAATTGCTTGCCAATACGAAGTTCGAGTATTTTCATGAGAAACTGACTTGGTGGAGAATACCTCTCTAGCTAAGAGGGAGTGTTGTTGACTACATCCAAGATGAAGTTCGAGTACTTATGTGCGAGACTTGGCCTGATGGAGAATGTCGCCCTAGATGAGAGAGAATGTTGATGATTACAGCTGTGTGAGACATCCTCCAGGACACAAACTGAGTGAGTTAGCCTGAGAGAAATCCCATGATTTGGGTGTGTGGTTCCTCTATGAGGTGGAGACAGAATGTTGTGTGCCCCTATGTGGGGTGAGGAAGCCCATGAATTGGGTGTGCCCATGAGTTGGGTGTCTGGTTCCTCTTTGAGATGAATATGGAATGTTGTGTGCCCCGTGTGGGGTGAGGAACCCATGTGATGTGTTTACTATTCTCCTCTGTGTAGAGAGTTGTGATGATAACTCAAGATGATTCTCCTGTGTAACACAGTGAGAAATAAGATATGTTGAGTTGGATGTGCATGTGGCTGAGCACAAGTGAACGTGTGGAAAAGCCCACAAATCGGGTGCATTGTTATGAGACAGAGATGAAACGATGTATTATCATCCTCTCAGCAGAGAGTTGAGATGATGTGATACTCCAGATGATTTTGCTGTGCAACACGGTGAGAAAGAATATCTACTGAGTTTGACGTGCATGTGGCTGAGCACCGATGAATGTGTTTGTAGTGGCTGAAGACTAGTGAGTGTGGTTCTCCTGTGAGACACAGTGACATAAATATGTGGACATCCATGTGGCTGAGCACATATGGATATTCCCCTAGTAGCTGAGAACTAGTGGGTGCATGAGATCCCTTGCTATATTTTCCAAGAGTCAAAATTACCTGTAACCCTAAATTTTGTGATGTAAAGGGTACAGGTCGGCCCCACCATAATGCAAAAGATAATTAATGTAAAATATAATTAAAATGGTAATTATTAATTATATTTTGATTTATTGAGGTCGGCCCTATTGTGCCAATAAACACATCATTTGATGTGATAAGTCTTATATAAATAAAGGTGATTCCCCATTGAGGAAACACACTTAACATTGTGTCATCTCATGATTTCAGAAGTTGTGGTCTGAAATTATGAGATTTACAACACCCTCTTGTGTGCTAGGTTTGGTGATGGTGTGGGAGGTATTTCTCTTGAAGAATATAAAAAAGGATTGGCTGGGTTTTCTTCCCTTGTTGAGAAGGGTTTCCCAGGATACTTCTTGTTCTCTTGTGCATGGTTATTCTTCTTGTGATCTTGGGTTGTTGCAGTAGTTATGGTTCAGTTTATGATAATTGTAAGAAAATTAAAATGCATCAGCTTACCATAAAATCAACACTAACGAGCTATCATGCACCCTAAACAAAGATCATATGCAAAAGTTATGACCCGAGGAAGTTGATGTACCAACTTACCCCGTCGGGGCCCACGTGAATTTTGGCGCTTCATCTCCTAGGGTTAGGTTTTTGGATGTCTAGGATTTTGACATTCATGTTTATTGTAAAAAGGCCTTCAAAGCCTCATTGTACTCATATTCTTGCGAATGAGTGTCGCCGTCACATCTCTTATCAGTGATAAGCTGCCACCATTATAGCAAGATTTTTTTCAGTATGCATTTTACAGTTTCAACATTTTTCTTATTTAATAGAAGTCAAGTTTTATTGTATCTCTGTTATTTTTCATTATGTCTCTATGTTAATATTATAAATCTGTGTTTTCATTTCGTTCCGCTCATAAATCCGGATCAATGGTATCAAAGCGGTCTGATCGTTGTCATTTTTTAGTGCATATCCCCAGTGTGGTCATGGTATAGAGAGTTGGGTCTCAAGCTTGTTTCTCTTGAGGAAAACTACTCTTGCATGCCCAAGAAACCATCCATGGTGGGAGAAAAGAAAGACGATGGGACAATAGATCCTTTCAAAATATTTCTCAAGGATGCTCTCGAGTGACAAAGGAATGAGATGATGGACAAATTTGTGCAAATCCTCCGATGGCTGCTGACAAGCAATGCATCCACCTCAAGCAGAGGCGCTCCCCCCTTCAAGGTACAGATAAATTTTGATATTCCCATATTTGAAGGCCAAATAGATTCGAATGTCGTAGATAAATGGTTAAACCTTCTAGAAGGGTATTTTTATGTCCACAACATTTCTGATAGATAAAATATTACATTTTTTCTCCTCAAGGTCATCCCCCATGTCAAAGATTGGTGGGGGACTTTCTGTGCGAAAAAGGAAATAGAAGGATCCACATTATTTGCAGTTGCACCCACTTGGAGTTCCTTCAAGGATGATATTAAGGAACAATAATATCCTGTTGGAAGTTATGATGAATTATATACAAGATGGACCACATTGTGGGAGGAAAGAGACCAAACAGTGTGAGAGTTCACCAATATCTTCCATACCTTGCACACCAAGTTGGGTATCAAATATTATGAGAGACATTTGGTGCTCAAGTACTGCGATGGTTTGCATAGACACATCCGAACATAAATGGAGTTTTTGGACATCTCATCCTTGGGCATGGCCTATCGATATGTCATCAAAATCAATCAAAATCTTAAACAAAAGACACAAAAATCTGGGTTTGGGAAGCCCTCACAGCAAAAGTAGGGAAAGGGAAGCCCCAACCCGCAAAACAAAGCATAGATAAAAGATGGGAAACCTTAGGACAACAAGTTCAAGCCGTAAAAAAATAAGGACAATGGAAAGATGAAGAAAGATATCGGTAAGTGGTGTGACTTCCATAAGAGCCCCCAGAATAACATTGTTGATTGCTGCTCAAAGCAGTCATTGGTGGTTGAGGTGAAAGCCTTTGAATCAAATGTGAGTTCCAACTCTAAGTTAGAACCATAAAAGGGGAGACAGATCATTGACACGAAACCCAGTGCCACCATTTCTACCACCAAGATCCATCCCAGTGGACCTGATTAGACTGAGGAAGGCAAGTGCGTCTTTCATTCACAAATGTGGGTGAAAGGCACTTCACTGCACTTCATTGTTGATAGTGGTAGCAAAAATAACCTCATATTAGTAGAGGTTGTCAAGTGGATAGCCCTATAGACAACACTGCACCTGCAAACCTACACCATCAGATGACTCTGCCAAGGAAGCGATCTTCACGTCAACCAATATTGTCTTTTGTCATACGACATCAAGCCATTCAAAGATGAGGTATTGTGTGATGTTGCTCCCCTTGAGTTTTGTGATGTTCTTTTGGGCCAACCTTCTTTATGGAAATGTCATGTTGTATATGATTCTAGGCCTCATAATGTTATTGTTACTTTGAACAAGAAATTGTACATCATACTCGAGGTAGTCCCACCTAGTGCTATTTCCTTGATCTCTGCCAAGAAATGAAAGAAGGTCATTTCTTAGAATGGGAAGTTTGTCTTCTTCATGATTCACTCTCATAGTGAGTGAAAGGTTGCAACCACATCCATGGCCTCTGCGGCTGACCTCTCCATGCAACAAAAACAAATGTATAAGGTCATGGAAGAATACAAAGACATCTTCTCCTCACCTACTGGGGTACCTATACACTGTCAAGTCAAGCATTCCATCGATTTTCCCCCCTGCACATCGCTACCCAATGGACCAATCTATCATCGCTCTTTGTTAGAAAACAAGGAGATCAAGTGTCAGATACAAGAACTACTCCACAAGGGGCATATTCAACCCAACTCATCACCTTGTGGAAGCCCAATTGTGCTGGTGCAAGATAAAGACAGGACCTGACAACTCTGAATTGATTGTTGGGCCCTAAATAAAATCACAGTCAGGAACTGGTACCCGATTCCCCGAATATACAATCTCCTTGATCAACTCAAGGGGTCAAAATACTTCAGTAAGATTGATCTGAAGTCTAGATACCATCAGGTTCCAATAGATAAGACAGATGTATGGAAGACTTCCTTCAAGTCAAAATAAGGTCTTTTTGAATGGTTGGTCATGCCCTTTGGTTTGAAAAATTCCCCAGCAAGTTTCATGAGGATGATGGACAATATCTTGTGGCCTTTCACTAATTCTTATGTAGTGGTGTATCTGGATGACATCCTCATCTACAACAAGACTTAGGCAGAAGACTTGCAGCATATTCAGAAGGTTTTGCACACTCTATGGCAACACGAGCTATATGTCAATCTAGAAAAATGTTCCTTTGGCATGGATAGGGTCCATTACCTAGGATCCATTATTTATGCGCATGGTGTGCATGTAGATCTAGCCAAGATCCAATCCATCTGTGACTGGATAGCACCAACCACACTCACTAAGCTTCAGATCTTCTTAGGCCTTGCCAATTTCTATCACAGCTTCTTCCTGGGATTCTCCCATATTGCATGGGTCCTCAACCAAGTAACCAGGGGTGGTGTTAAGGAAACATTTGTGTGGGTCTTATCCCAAAAAAAAGCGTTCGATTATCTGACGCAACATTTGTTCTCATCCCCAATGCTTTCATTACCTGACCTGCAACAACCCTTTGAAATCGAGACAGATGCTTCAGACTATGTTGTGGGCACAGTCCTCACTTAGCACGACCACCCCGTGGCCTATCATAGTGAGACACTATCATATGTCATCCATAAGTACCCCACTTATGAAAAATAAATGTACTCCATTGTGTAATCCTATTGCCAGTGGAAGCATTACATTCTCAGGAAGGAGATAGTCATCCACACTAATAATAATCCATTCCAATTCATGCAGACACACGAAAAATTACAGAATGGTCAACATCAGAATTTTTCTAAATACTTGCAGCAATTCCACCTCAACATCAAGTATAAAACATGAAGTACCAATTGAGTTGTTGATTTCCTCAACCGACCTCCAGTCGTGACACTCACCACGGTGCTAGACTCTTGTGGCCATGAGACCTCCAGATGGCCCCACCTCTATGAGACATATCTTGAATTCTCCAACACCTACCAGATGTTGGACGCCAACATAGTTGTCGCTAATTTCCATCTTCAGGACAGACTGTTGTGCCATCTAGGCCATCTCTATGTTCCATCAAGCGAGCGAGCAAAGGTTATTTGGAAAGGACAATGGTAGTGCTGCAGTGACACTTCTACTGGAGAAAAATTTGACATGATGTCAGCAAGTATATTCGATCCTGTGCTTCCTGCGCTATTTCCAAACCGTTCACTAAGAAACAAGGATTGTACACCCCTCTTCCTACTCCTGACAGGCCCTGGGAATCCATCGTAATGGACTACATGTCGGGCCTTCCATCCACCAAGTGGGGAAATGACTGTGTTTTTGTGGTTGTCGATTTCTTTTCCAAGATGATGATTATGACCGCCTATAAGAAGAGCATCACAATAAGGGCCACTACCAAGCTCTTTTTTGAACAAGTGTGGGTACATTTTGGTATCCCACAAACCATTATTTTAGATCAGGACAATCGATTCCTCAACACATTTTGGTCAATCCTTTGGTCACTACTAGACACCAAGCTCACCAAATCCATTGCCTTCCACCCCCAGACCAATGATTAGACTGAGGTTGTCAACTGAATGATCATGCATATCATGTGCATGTACAATTCAAAGCACCCCCACACATGGGACAAGAGTCTTCCTTATTTTCAACACAACTACAAGAAATCCATACATATCTCAACCAACCACAACCCCTTTCAGGTGAGGTTGGGATTTCAACCATTGGGTCCCATGGATGTTGCACTACCCCTTGCGGCCACCTAGGAAGACTCGTCCCATGCTCCGACTGAAGCTGGAAGAGCCACCTGATTCATTGGGTGGATCCATCACATCCACCAACATGTTCAGGATATTTTATAGAAGTCCAATGCCAAGTACAAGTAGCGCCATGACCAACACCGGGTGCCACACAAGTTTGAGGTGGGAGACAAAGTTTGGTTGCACTTGTAGAAAGAACTCCTTACAGGGCCTCATCGAAAGATTTGTCCACTTTTTTATGGACCTTTCACCATCACCAAGGTTGTGGGTGAAAATTCTTTTGAGCTCAACATTCTCCTCTTCCTTGGCTTGCAGCCAGTGTTCAATGTGGACCTCCTTCTACCATATTTTCCACCATTATTGGACACCTCGGAGATAGTAGAACAATTGACACCAACAGAGCTCAATCCTGACTGCATGGAACATGCATTCACTGATCATATCGTGGACACACAGGCCAAGGGAACTTGCCAGTAGAGGATCCATATTTATCAGGTTGTCAAAGCAGGGCAACTCCTGCACCAAGGCAAGTGGCTCACTCGGGGCCAAATTCAACAACAATTTCCTCATCTGATGGGGGAACTCAACACAATGGAAACCATTTCTTCCTAAGGGGGGAGGATTGATCCAGGAGGATATCAGTGTCCAACCACCTATTCCAACTAGCTCAAGACAATGTTCTGGCAATTTACTATTTTTAGTAGTTTTTTGGTTCCCAAACTTCCGAGGCCATTTTGAGGGCCTAAACAACTTTTTTTCACGATATGGAACCTCAAATATTTTTGAAGTCTTTAAGTGACCCCCCAAAATGAATCTCCTCATCGATACCTTTCCAATGAATTATAGTGTACCCTAAACAGAGATAGTATGCAAAAGTTACGACCTCGGGAAGTTGATGTACCAACTTACCCCAATGGGGCCCACATGAATTTTGGCGCTTCATATCCTAGGGTTAGGTTTTTGGATATCTAGGGTTTTGGAATTCATGTTTATTGAAAAAAGGCCTTCAAAGCCTCATTGTACTCATCTTCTTGTGAATGAATGTAGCCGTCACATCTCTTCTCAGAGATAAGTTGCCACCATTCTAGCAAGCTTGTTTTCAGTCTGCATTTTACAGTTTCAACATTTTTCTTATTTAATAGAAGTCAAGTTTTATTATATCTTTGTTATTGTTCACTGTGTCTCTGTGTTAATATTATAAATCTGTGTTTTCATTTCGTTACACTCATAAATCCGTATCATTTTTCTAATGCATTGAAAAAACCTAACTGCATTGATGTGTACACAATAGTGGCACTGTAATGATCCCAAGCCATTATGCCAGGATCATCACGGTTTTGGGTGTCTTTTAAACTTTTTCTAAGTGAGGTATTTCCTCAAACACTTTGTTGATCTATTTGGTTACCTGTGTTTACTTGTTGAATGGCCTCTTGATTTCGGCCTTAGGGTTTACTGATGTGTTTATATGAATGTTTGCAGCAAATAACAAGAAGAGACAACCATGGAACATACCTCAACCATATGCAATATGATAGACAAGCCAAAACATCTCAAACTGCTTTATTCATGAAATAAAGAAACCTGCTACAATGAAGATGCCGATCTGGAATGCTCAATAGATGGCCAAGAAGATAGACAATAGAGCTTCTACAAAATGCTCCCGACAATACAAAATAAGCCTCCAAAGGATGGATAAGAGATGAAGACCAATGCCATGTCCTGCTGGATAGCTGAAGCTCCTCAACAATTCGGCCCTGGTGCCAAAGATGTCCAATCACCTCAAGAAAGATGTCAAATAGTAGATCGGGTGATGGCAAGAAAAACCCAGGTGCCGGAATCTCCAAGATCCCTCTCAAACCCTGTAGATCTGAACTCCTCCACTGAATGGTGCGCCCCACTAGATGACTGAAACCCTAATAATTAGGCCTCTCTCCTAGAGACATCCAATAGCTCTACCAATCCACTAGAATGATAGATCGGGGCACGACAATGAATACCCAAGTGCTCAAATCATCAAAATACCTGCTAGATCCTTAGATCCGTCTATCCTCCAAATAATGGTGTGCCCTCCTCTTGGGAAATCATCCCACTCTCAATACAAATCAATCCTCCACTGAAAGACTCTGGAAACCCACCAAGAATGATGCCAAGACACCTACAAGGAAAACCCAATACCTGGAATTCCCAAATCTGCTTCTCCTCAGCTAGAACGAATCTCTCTCCAAGCATGGTGCGCCCCCCTTGCCGAAAACCCTAGCTGGGACGTCCCCCTTCTCTTCTTGTGCCTGTGGCTAGTGTAGAACCCTCCTGTACTGATGTAGATCTGACTAGAATGGTGTGGGAGAGTATTGCATCTTCGATACCAAGCTTGGGACAAGCTAGGTGGAATCTTTCACCACCAAATCATCCTCTAGGGTTTGTTAAGTCAAAACCCTAAAAACCCCCAATGTTGGGCTCACTAGCTAGAAGCTAGATATCAAATGATAATCATACATGAATGAATAGAGTAGAGACCCTTGCCTTCCTTTTATACTTTCTGGCTCACCTTGTCCCTCCAAAGTGATTTTCATTTTATTAATATTTTATTAATTAATTAAATCACTTTAATTAATTAATTAACCTTTTTACCTCTGAAAAGCTCCTTATCTCTCATTATGGCTTCTCTAGCCACTGAAAGTCACTTCTATCCATCCCATCCTGTAGTGTTCCTCCTTTCGATTCCAATGAGCTATTACACTGAGAGGTTCCTCCAAGTAATGTGCCCAAAATGACCTCTTCAGTGATTTCAATTAACTTATAGCTCAAAATAGTCAAAATCATGGAAATCGTCGGAATACAATGAAACCAAAGCCAACCTGTGCGAAATGGGTCATAATGATGGGATATGATGATCAATGCAAGTTGGACCCCACAATGCCTCTCAAATACCCCTGTACTTGCTATAACATCCATTTGGCTACTCTGGTCATCATAAATCTCTGCACTGTGATGATGTCCCAAAGTGGGGACATTACAGGCACACCAAACAACAATAATGGTGCGCTTAATAGTACTATAGCCTCATGTTTTTTAACATATAGCAAAAAATACAACCAATGTGTTACTCATACAACCACACACCGATGCATCTTACAGTATGGCACACTTGATATTGTAAAACAAATAAAATGTCTTGGTGCATTCCGATGCGTCTTAATGTCAAGTGCACTGCATCGGCATAAAATAAAGAAAAAAATACCAAATCCTAGTAGTAGTCCATAATTAATATAATGGAAAAATTTGACATGTCAAGGGTTATCCTTCAACCTTTTACATTTTGAACAACCACACACTACCAGGGTATCATAAAAAAGATCCAATCCATGGTGTAATACCATTGACCTAGGTTGGTTGATGTAAGATGACATGTTACAATTGGTAGGGTAAAGCAGTGGTCCATTTTCATCAAACATCTGCCAGTGGTATATTTCTCCTATAAGATCTTGGGGCATTTTTGGACTGGTGGAATATCTTGCAAATCAGAAATCAATCCTAAATCATGATCCCGTAAAATTCAATGAACAATTATTCAAATGCACATGCATAAATAACATAAATTCAATAAGATAAATGAATTATAAATAAAATCTAGACTTAGTGCAAATGGCAGGGGGAGAACTTCAAGAACTTGCAACGATATGGAATGAGTTGGAATTTTAAGAATTGGCCATTTGATATTATAACCTTTTTTTTATTGCATTTGAGCCAAAACCATCATTAATACGTGAATAAATTCTTAAAAGAGAGTTTGAGAAACATAGAACAATCTAACTTCAAATAGAATTTCGAATGAATTTTAAAATTTATATGTGTGCTTAATTATTTTATGACACACCTATGGATTTGTATATACACAATGCACTCATGTGCTAAATTATGAGAGGCACCTAAGAGTTGTTAGCCTATGGCTTACCTTAGCAATCACAATGTCTAGTTGTCACCATTATTTGTATTATTCATTTAGGACAATAGTCATTTACCCTCAATGATGAATAAGTGAGTTAATTGGTATTACGCGGTCTAGTCATCATACATGATTTTAGGATCTAGAGAAAATATCTCTATGCAATAGCATCACCCATTATATTATAAATATGTAGCATTGATGTGAATACAATGAAAGTTGGCAAGTGAACCTTTTCTATTATATTGTTGTTCTTATTCATATTTTATCATGGTATCAAATCTTCTATGGTATTAAGGGCCTGATGTTTCCGAGGTAGTGTTCCATATAAGACAAAGTTTGGGTTGAGATGATGGTGCTAAGATACGCAAGAAGAAAATGAAGCCTCGCTTCCATGCGCCAACAAATTGCGAATCTATAATCTTTGCGATGCACAATGGAAATAAAGAGAGCTAAAGCCTAGACACTGTAGTGACGTTTCAGTTTGAATGCTCAGCAAATGGACGGGTAGGGAATTTTTTTTTTTTAATGTATTATTCCATTCTTCTTCTTTTTCTCGGCCTGATACATGAAGCTGTGACTGGCAAATTGATTCTGGGCAGTCGGAATGGACTCGTCTTCTTTTTTTGGCTGCTAGATCCATTTGCAGACCCTCTGTTGTATTTGAATGATCGCAAGAGCACCCCACCAAAATTACGATGTTTACTTCTCCAACCAAGAAGCTACAGTTGTGCAAGAATAATTTTAGGGTTTTGGTATTCCCTATGATCAAAACATGAGGTCGCTTTTCATAGTTGTCCAAGAAATGCATGGTCGACAATTTCCTACAAAAAAGAGATAGAAGAGATTGTAAGAGATTGTCCACGTGTTTTTCAAGCTCAACAATATGATAATTTCTGCAATGGATTAAGTATCTACATGCTAAAGCAAGGTGGCTTGGATCCTTCTTCCATCCCAAATGACAATAATTTTTCATTTGTAGAGGCATCGCCCAATCTTTGGTACTGATCTAAACCAATACTATCGTTGGGATTTATCTGGTTTCTGGATTGACCAAGGCTATGAGAATTTCTGGTTATCCATGTGATGCAATACAAGAACGACCACAGTGTAATGACCAATTTTCGCACATCTAAAGGAGTGTAGATACTAAGAATTTATCCTATGGAATCCAGGAAATTTTTTCGACAGATCTACTTCTCCATCATATACATCGTTGTTGAGCTGATAAGTCGGTCAATGGGGCATTTGAAATGGCCATTCATTCAGAACTTCGATAGCAAAGAATGTTTGATCAACATGGACACCCATGCCTSACAGAATATGCCCATGCATAGTTGAATGAGATCACGTGTGATTCACCCAGCAGAAGATGCCCCATGCACAACTGGAATGCAAGCTTCATGTGAGAGTAATATGTCAGCTTTCAAATAGTTGAGGAGAATTTGAGAGCTTTATAATCCATTGATGAGTAGATAGCCACATGTTCATAATGCGGCAGTAAACTGAGCCAAATTTCACACCAAAGATCTCAATCCCAACAACAAGATGGCATCCGCTTCCCGATCTCCACATGATCTCCTTCACATTCGGTGGGCAATGTGATCTTTAGCACACTTAATTTTCTCCTCACAACGGTCATCTCCAACATGTAAGTGCGTTTTTCATTTAATAAAGTGAGTGTGTGCATTTGATTTTCATGAGCATAAGTCATGGAAGTAGAAGTAGAAGTATTTCCTTTAAAAATAAAAGAATTAATACATAAACTTGTGATCACAGATGGAGGAGGAAAATCAAAATTAAAAAGAGAAAAAGGAGCCCATTGTCTAAGAGGTTGGATAACTTTATATTTTAAATTTGGGTAGCATTTCAATAATCCATTATTATAAAGTTGAGTTTATTCCTTATTTAAAATTAAAAAGGAAAAAGGACAAAAGGGAAATATGCAAACTTTTGAAAACTGAAAGCATTTGTAAAGGTATTTTTTTTCACAAGAAAAAAAACTTTATATTTTATATTAAAATATATAAAAACATTATTGCATATAGCAGAATAGAATCAACTTTCAAAAAGACCCCAAAATACAGAAATGCAAAGAGTTCTTACATACATAAACAGAAAAATATCGGTCCGTAGGGGCATAAAACTTCCAATCATCATTACAGAAAGTGTAAGGTAACCCACTTAACTTCCAACCCCAAAAAATGACAACAACAGTTTAGAAGATACCAATGAACTCCAAAGGGCCTGGAATGTTTCCCTCAAACTCTTCCACAACCAACCTTCCTTCATCTAACAAAAGGGCTTCCTTTGACAATTCATCAGCAACCAAGTTTATATGCCCTCTAAATATGGCTTAATGAAAGGAAAGAGAAATTCATTGCCAACATACGGATTTTCTAAATCCATCCTTGAAGAGTTGCCACCTGTAGTTGTTCTTTATGATTAGACCAGTGCACAATAACTTTGGAGTCTCATAAAATCTGCATTTGGTGGAAATTTATGGAATCTGCAAAAAACAATAAACTCCAAAGAGCAAGAAGCTCCCCTTTAGTATTTGTCCCATGACCACAATTTAATTTCAACCTGGAAGACAAAACAAAATTTAGCTTTATGAAAACACCGGCCCCACATTTGTGTCCTCCATCCTGGGAGGCTCCATAAAAAACACCTACTGGATAATGATCATTAAGCACAAGAGGAGGAGCAATCCTCCTACCAAAATCGGATCCCCCTCTGTGATGCTCTTTGAGCCAACAATATCCTTCATTTTCACTTTTAGAATTGAAGCAGGCCTATCCTCAAATAAAACCAAATTCCTTTGTTTCCAAATTTCCCAGCTAATGAAACATGGAAGCTCTTTCCAATCACATGCACCCGTTCTCCATTCTAGGAAGCATAAATGCAAAGAATCTTGTTTCCAATGTTGTGCCAACTTTAAATCTTGTCTCACAGAATCCCATACCTCAATAGAAAAAGGGCATTAACCATAATATGAAAACCAAACTCAGCATTAGATTGACATAAAACATAGAGATTTGGGCCAAAACCCCCTTGCTTGATATAATTGTCACAGGTTAAGATTTCATTTTCTAACAAAATCCAACAAAAATGTTTTATTCTCAAAGGAATATCCCATTTTCAGATGCTTGAATACCACCAATTTTCCTTTAGATCACAAGAGATAAAGATCAGAGCATCATAAGTTGTCCTAGTTGAAACTTTACCAACTTTACCATCCCACGACCAAACAAGAGTATCATTTTCAGTAGACAAAGCATATCCACAGTGTTTAAGACCCTGAGTTCATATGTCCCATTGGAGCTTCCAATCCCCATGTAAACCTAACAATTCATAATACTACCATAGAAAACCAATAGGGATGCTAATATCAATCGTACCAACCTGTGACAAGTAATTAATACCTTTTTTATGAAGAGATTGAAATAATCCCTCAGAGAGCTTGTAAAAATATGCTCCACCTACAATTGGATCTCCCCCCACGCTAATATGTTCTCCATTGCCAGGTTTTTAGGAAACCCAATCATTGACCACATTCAGAGCATAAACAAGACCACTCCAACAATTTGACTTATGTGAGGACCCCCTAGATTTAGATCTTAGTCAGCTGGCCACTTCCTTTTTGCTTTAAATACTTGTCCTTTACCACTTCTTTCCAAACACTAGGAACTGTCAAACTTATCCACAAACTCTTAGCAACAAGAGCTTTCCCAAATAAAATGATGTTCTAAATTCCCCAACCACCATACTTTTTAGGCTTTGCAATATTTTCCCACTTTACCAGGTTAATTCCACCCTTATCCCTGTTACCGGTCCACAAAAAGTTGAAGACCCTTTGTCTTATCTTATCCAATATGTAACGAGGAATTATAGCCAGAGAAAGACAAAATACTGGAATATTTTGTAAGACAGATTTCACCAGTATAAATCTTTCGCCTAAAGAAAGCCACCTTTTGCACCAGGAATTTATTCTCTTTTCCACTTTCCTAAGAAGCCAGAGCCAATCACTTTTGAGATAATTATTAGGTTTAAGAAAAAAACCTAAGTACTTGAATCCTTCATCCAATAGTTTAAACTTGAAAGGAATAAGTTGCTTGATAAGAGTTAATTCATTTTCCTCCAAACCAGTTGTCATGAAAGAAGACTTACTTTCACTGAACATCACAAAGGTTATACTTTGCAATAAGGAATGTGCAAGTTTGCAAACTTTTAAGAGTTGTTTGACTTGGT
>SNQJ01S0066123.1:49771-62927 GCA_010110895.2 Picea sitchensis
TGCTTGATAAGAGTTAATTCATTTTCCTCCAAACCAGTTGTCATGAAAGAAGACTTACTTTCACTGAACATCACAAAGGTTATACTTTGCAATAAGGAATGTGCAAGTTTGCAAACTTTTAAGAGTTGTTTGACTTGGTAAAATTCTAATTTTGTAAAAGGGTTCTTGGGTTCTTATTGAGTTATGAGTGAGGATGATTGGAATAATTATTTTGGAAATTTATTTTGGAGAAGGGAACCTTGTATGTGTTATAAGGGAAGATTAAGTGAAAAGTTCAAGGTTTGTAATTGGTATGGGTGCATCATTGTGATACCAATAAGAATACCATAATAAAATCAAAGTGTTGTGATGGTCCTTTGTCCTAGACTTGGCCTAAAATCGAACAAGGTGATCTAAGGAAAATTTGTGCTTGTGTGATGGTGGATACTTTCTTTTTTCCTTATGATTTTTTGTGTCTAGTTGTGACACTTAAAATAGGTGTTCTCTAACTGTTCTATGAAATGGTTTTTCGTTGGAATTTGACGATAAAAAAGTGCACAAAATTACTATTTTTTGTCGTTTAAAATCCATTTTTGAATGCAGAAATGGATTAATCATGTTGAAAAACCCTTGGGGCACTCAGATTCTACAGAAATAATCACTCAAATTTGCGGATCTAAAAATTTATGGAAATATTTCGGGCAAATGTCCTCGAAAAATATCGTCGGAAAAGAGTCATTTCGTAGAACGTTTAGACTACGGCCTTAAAATACAAATGTAATATCTCATACAATAATACACATATGGAATACACAGCAAGAAAGGCACATAATTAATTCACAAATTAAATCACATACAATCAAAGTACAAGTAATCAAGTAGTTGCCACACATAATCAAGATATCAATCACATCAGCGTTCAACAAATGATTCTACACTAGACATCAAGAGAAATGGGAATGAAGCATGGTTAAGCATTCGAGATCATTCGTTACTTGCAATAGTTTATTTGTAACTGTGAAATCAAACTTAAATTGAGTTGAATTGTATTTTTCGGGTGCATTTTCAGTTGAACCTAACACCCTAGACTTCATTGAGACATTGAATTCTATGTCAAATTTGACAAGGTTGAGTGGTGAAAACTCAAACCATTGTAATACTTTGGGGTGCATTTTAAGTGATATCCAACATCCTCAGCCAGTTACAATGAAAAATCAAATGAACAAGTTCAAGCGAGTGTGAAGTTCAAGTGAGCAAGTGTGAAGTTCAAGGAGGCATCTTTTAGTTCTTCAAATGTAGTGAAATCTAGAATTATTAGAGTTACTGAACACTCTAATAATTATTGCTGAATACAACACAACGATATTAAACAAAGAAACTATTCAACATGTTCTAACTTGTTTTCAAGTGTCGCAAGCCAAAGTAGAACTACTTCTAACTCAGACTTAGCTTCTTCAAGATGAACTTCAACAAAAAAATATGCAGTGTTCTGAACTAGTCCTTTTTTAGAATAACCCTATGTTTGATGATGATAATGATGATGATATAGATCAACATTCAGTGCAAGAGAAACTCAGAAACACAATTTTAGATGCAGATGAAGAAGAATCTTTTGATGAACCTACATTTCAAGAGTTTTCTTTTGAATTTAATGGAGAAAACCTTTCAATGATGCAACAACATTTAGGAAATCAAATTTCACAGATTTCAAAGCAATAGGTTCATAATGCTCTTTCCAAGACCATCATCAGACCTTTGTAGCTAGAATACTTTGGTAGAATTATGGTTCAATGACTTGCAATTAAATCATACACATGATACATTTGGATGTTGTTGGACACCTAAAAGTGTCAATTTGTTAGTGGTCATCCAAAACCACCAGACACATGGTATCAATTGGATAGTGGTCATCCCAAACCATAGATTCAGAGAGAACTATCAATGATACATTGATATTAGAGTGGTGATACTACATGTTCACCAATTAGCATAAGACATCAGGTTCTTTTAGATCAAATACTTGGCAAAATGATTGAATTGTCAAGCAATCAGGGAATGTTCAGACATTGCAGTTGTTCACTTCCATATCTCAACTCTATTCCAGTTCATTTCAAATGAACCAATCATCATCTAGATTTATAGTTTTTCAAGTAGATTTTTCATTTAATCTCAGATCAGAGCTTTCAAAAAATCCATGATATCAACTTTTAACTTAGCCGGTATAGATAGCTAGACTTGTGATTGAGGGGGGGAATGTTAGTCTATGGATTACCTTAGAAATCATTGTCTTATTGTCACCATTATTTATATTAATCATTTGGGATAATAGTCATTTATCCTCAATGATGACTACGTGAGTTAGTTGGGATTGTCTAGTCTAGTCATCATGCATGATTTTAGGATCTGGAGAAAAACTCTCTATGAGGTGGCATCACCCATTTACTATAAATATGTAGATCATTGGTGTGAATACAATGGAAGTTGGATAGTGAAATTTTTCCATCATATTTTTGTTCTTGTGCATTTTTTATCAAGAGTGACCTTTGTTTTTTCCTTCGTAAAGAGAAAACCTATGCAAAATTTAATTGTGGAGGTTTTCATTTGTATTTTCTCAATTGAGTTGTTTGTGCACTTTAAACTATATAGTGCACCAAAAAATTAAGTTACAAAAAAATACAACACACACGTTTATCATCAATGCACTGAAATATACAATGAAAAATTGAGTAGGAATTTCATTTTTCTAAATGTATGTGTTTATAAATGAAAACCCTAATTTTTGTTTCATTCTTTTGTCAAAATTTAGAGAGGATATTTGTGCAAGAGACATTCACCAACAAAGAATTTGGAGTGGGTAGACTTTTTTAAAGAGCCAAATGTGTAAGGGATCACCCTAGGTCACATTCAAATCTATAGAGGAGAAATTTTAGGTATTTGATTTCATTCTATTAATCATCTCGATATTTTCCATATTTGATTCAAACAATATTTTTCAGTGCAATCTAAAAAAATAAAAATGTTTCATAGTTACCTTCGGTATTGGAAGCCTTAACGTTCTTGTTGTTTCTCTTGGTTTACCTTTCTATATTTCACAAGGAGATTTTTTTAAGCAATAGATTTTTATAGCGTTTATTTACTTGTATATGGAGCATTTGGTATCCATTGCAATGGGACCACTCATTGCATTCGATCACATACCCTATTGTTGTCAATTGTCTTTAAAAAAAATGCTTTCGTAGTTAGCAGTGCACATTGTACAAGAATAGTTCACCGATGCACATGTCCCTGTCAATGACACCACTGAGTTTAAAATGTAAATAACATTGTTTTTAATGATGAAATAAAACATTGTTTTTAATTCCAAAAGTGTCATGTTTTAAATGTGTTCATGGGTTCGGTGGTGTACAATAAATAGTAATAAGGCATTGATGTTTCTATTACTTTATAGAGCATCATGTGAATATAACAATTTGTGAACAAAATGATTTCAATTTATTAACAAAACGGTAATCATATACCGATGTGTACACATATGTTTAACACATTGGTGTGTACTATTTTATTATCCACACCGAAAGCTTATTTTGTAAAAAATATTTCATAATATCTATATCTGATGATTCCTGTCTTTTTTTTATAGAAGATGGTCGATATAAGCTCAAGGAAAACAATTTATTGCAACAAGTTTGATAGTAGTTCACCCCAACAAGAGAATGAAGCAAATTCTTTAAGTTTTATTAAAAATTTAATATATGTGAATTATTTGTAGGTTTAAATTAATGATATGAATTGGTTAAGGCATGTCATGCAAAGAAAAAACTTGAAGAAACTCGATAAGATTGTTCGCAATATGAGTGCTAAGAGCATAAAATATTTATGGAAATGTTGCAAAGAGAAGAATTAGGTTAATCAAAAGGTAATCAACATGAAGTTTTTCTTTGACTTTTTACGAAAAAAACAATTCTTAACATTAATTGCTAACATGTTTTAAACACTCGATTTCACATTTTTTTAATGTTGTGCAGGGACCGATAGCTAGGGAACAAAATATCGTCCTAAGAAGATAAAATTTATGAAGGATGTAAATGATGATGACGTGGTCCTCATTTCATCTAGAGTGGTGTTGGAAGTTAACAAGAGGGGAAATTTAAAAAAGAAACTATGGCGGATATAGTGGAAGAACGTATAGACGTACTTTCCACTTACAATACAAAAAACAAGCCAAGGACTCCAAAAATCAGGTTATATATAAACTATAGGAAGTGTTTTCGGAGCAATGACCAATGAGACTTGTGAGACTTGAAATAGCAAAAACTTACAATAACAAAAAATAATCATTTAAAAAGTATTATTACTAAACATGTTTTTCTATAATACATCCCAAAAATTACCAATTTTGTTTTTGCTATATTTACTTTCATGTCGATTTAAAAAAAATATATTGTGCCTTTTATTTCTCAGGAAGATTATGCAAATTCCAAAAGACAAATGAAGTAAAACCAATACATGCCGGTAGGGATGTCCAAAAAAGTGTAAAAGGAGGTGGTAAAAGAAATGAACATAATTGCATTGTAGGAGGAGCCATCCCAACAAAAACGTGCATCAGAGGTACATAATCATTGATATATTATTTTATGTACATCAAATTTAATTATCGCATGAAATACTAATTTTCAATAGTTTTGTTGCAGAAAAGAAAAAAAAATAGAACCCATTCAACACAAAAGGAATGATGATGAGGAACCCATTCGCAATGTTTGTGAATACTTATGTTTGCATCCTTACTTAAGATTTTATATTTGTTGTGATATTTATATTTAAATAATTAATTTACACTCATCCATGGATGTTTTCTAATAGGTATTAACATATAAAGAAGAGCCAACTGAATAATTGATCGAAATTGTGTTAAGTACGGGTTGTAAGTATATATGTTGAAGTATGAAGATTTATTTAAATAATTTGTAACTAGTGTTGTGAGAAATTTCACCCTGCAGACAAGTTGAATTCCCCCTAGCCAGGTTTTCATCGGTCTAGGATAGAAGAGAACAAGTGAACACTAAAATCTGTCTTTCATGTCTATTTGTGCATGAAATTTAAAGAGAATGAGAAAGGAAATACTAACCAACCTTTTCCCATAGGTTTCCCTCGTTGCTCCAATGTCAAAATGTAGAAACCACTCTTGCAATATTCCTGCAAAAATAAAAACAACCCTTCTCTTATACTTGTGTGCAGCATTAGATAAAAACTAATCTAACTAAGCTAACAAGAATAGACATTCATGCATTAACTTGAGCAAGACAAGAATGAGGAAATAGGCCAAGTTGTATTAATGAAAGAAACATTGGATACTTACAACCATGTTGATGTGATGCAATATTTCCTCCAATATTCGCCTTTCCAAACCCATTTGTACACAGTTTGACGATAATGAGAATGCTTCTGAACTATCTCTAAATCTCCCAAGAAGATAGGTTTCATACTCTTCAAAATTCTCTCTCCCTTTTACCCATGAATGGCCTTGTTTATATAGAACTTGAAAGGCTTAACCACCATAACAATTCAAGGGAATGGTTGAGATATTAACTCCTTAGGTTAGGATTTAATACCCAAAATGGAGGGAATATGGATGACTCGAGTTCATGAGTCATCCCTCAACTACAACCACTCAAGAGTATCTCAGGATTGGCCCATGGAAAAAGGTGGGTTTCCCTAACAAGACTAACACTCCCCCAATGTTGGAAATATTGTCATTGATGTCAACAGTCGAAGTGATGATCTGTAATGATGAAGTACATCAGATGAGATTGTCATTTATATCAAAAGTATATCAATCAGCATAAGATGTCAAACTATGTGGAGAGATAGACAGCGCAAGCTCACGAGGAGGAGAGAACAACAGAAGTGAATTGTATGAACATCAAGGCTCAAAAGCACAGAAGTATTTTGTGTGTATTATTGATCATGATAGGATCAACAATGATTCGTTGATCAAAATATCTGAAGGAAGAACGGATTGTAGAGATGTCGTCGGGATCAGTGAAAATACTGAATAGTTGATCAATGCGTAGAAAATGCGAGAAGCCTTAGTAGTCGTCCGATCAGAATGAGAAGCTCAGCATCCATCCGATCAAGAGTTTGACCATGTTGATCATATGATACAACACACATCGGTCATTTGAGTGACCATGGGCTTGAGGACCATTGAAAGATCGTGATCGTTGATCTTCTTCAAGAATACTCGTCAGTCGTCGGATCCAGTGGAGTTGCAAGGAGGATAAGCCTAGGATTTAGTTAAACACTCCAAAGTAGTGAAATGATTTGATATGTTGGATCAAGAGGACACATGGAAAGTGATTGGAATTTTGCTGACTTGCAAATCAGGAAAGTCAAAGACAGTGTTGCATGAAGTCGTGAAACGTGAAATCGTGATATGATCTGGACCATTGGATCATGGAGGGTCGTGGAATGTCGATCCAATGTAAGAGGATATTGGGAAATCAGGAGTCGGAAGAAGGGAGGTCCTCTAATCTCTGAAATACTGAAACGCGAAATCATGATTAGATCCAGACCATTGGATTGAGGAGATTTTACAACCGTTGATCTGCTTCGAGAGCCTCAGCAGATGTCGTATTGAACCTGATTCCCGTCAGCTGTCAGATCATCTCAATGTGGAAGGATAGGACAAGTAAGGTAAAGAGGTTGTGAGTTCAAAGTGTCGAAACCCCGTCAGTCATTGGATCACCGAGGCCATGGACTGTTGATCTGTCATGAAGCATTTCAGAGTTTCACGAGTTTCGAGCAAGGCAACTCATATCAGGAGTTCATGATATGCGAAATCACGACGCACTCCTCTGGCTTGGCCCCTGGTCACAGTTGGTGGTCACATTGATGAAGGTTAAAGTAGGAGCTAACAAAGTGTTAAGCCCCTGTCAGAATTTTGGAGTGTTGAGGAGTCAAGGATCCAGAAATTGAGGAAGTAATACACGCTGACACACCACATCAGCTATGACACGTGGCACAATCAAACACTGACAAGTGTCAAGTTGATTCATCATTTCTGGTAGGTGAAAATCATGAATCAGAGTGACACATGGCATCTACTCAGTTTGTGACATGTCAGCAAGTGATGTAAGCAACTTACATCACTCCGGGAGTTTTGCATGGAAAGAAAACACTCTAATATCGTCGAAGTACCAAACGTCAAAATTGCGAAAGGGACACACATCAATAGATTGACAGCTTCAAAGATTTGACATGCTAGAAGTCACGAAAATCACGAAGGACGAAATGTCGAAGAGTCAAAGTGACGAAAGGCTGAATGACCGAAGTCACGAAGAGCCAAAATGAAAAAGGGCCGAAAGGCCGAAGTAACGAAGGCCAAAATGCCAAAGTGTTGAAGTTACGACATCTGTACATCTCGATGAATGACTAAGTCATGGCCGTCATGATTTTGCAGTAAAAGTATGAGTGCAAGGTTAAAGTGCACTATTGATGTATATCCACAAGATAAATGTGAATCGTCCGATTGTATCGACGATATCATAATCGGGAATTTTTGAATGTAGTAAGTCATGACGACCCGATGGGCAAAACACCAAAAATTCGTTAGACATCCATCCCATTAGAGATCGAATCATGACCGTTAATTTAATAAAGCATTCTTTTGGTCTAATTTCCTAAGCGTGAGGTCATCGTCGTTGGTCATATGGTAAAAAGGTTTAAAGGGACAAAATGTATGTCACTTAGTTAGTAAGCCTGTGGTTCTATGTCGTTGGTCATATGCTATAAGCGTTTTACGATACATTGCTATAGTTGGTAAAGCTCATGGTCTTATGGCACAGTAATATGTGATGGTTTGAAGGAAGTGCCTTCACGGAATCTGGTCTCTGTAAATATAACAGAGATTCGGGATTGAGTTTAAAGGATTAAATTGATCCATGATTGTGATCAATTTATGGAAAGCCTTCACCATAAAATAAATAAATAGTAATTAAGATTGATTAATCAAAGAGGTGCGATGGTCTAAGAATGAACCGATTCACAATCATGATTAAAAGAGAATAAATCATGAAAATATGATTAAAGAATAAAAAGAAAAAATGATATTAATTAAAGTTTAGATTATAATTTTAAATGAAAAGGTACAATGGTTCAAATAAAGGGACATGTTGTTTTAAATTTCACACCAGTTTGAAGATTATATAAACGAGAAAAAGTGGTGAGAAGAAAGTGTCTCTGCTCTTTTGAACAAAAGATCAAAAGCAGAAGCAGATTCCAAGAAGATATCAGAGGAAAGAAAATGTGAATTACAGAGAAGATGAAATGCGATGATGAGTATCTTATTATATACCTCTAATCATAAGATTGAACTGATTCTATAATGGATCACTACTACTGGAGTTGAATAAAATCTAGTTGGATAGACTGGGTTCTATCAGCAAGCTAGGACTTGCAGTGAGCTGGGTCTTGCGCCAAGTTGGGTCTTGGTAGAGAGTTGGTGCTCTCCGAGGGGTTGGTGCTCCTTACTTTAGTTGGTGCTAAAAGAAAATCCTCTCTCACATATATTCATACTACTATGTTCATATTTATTATACAAAATCTTATACAAACATCTGGTGTCTTTGTGTTCATTGTAATTATGATGTGATTGTTCTTAATCTGTTCAAATATGTTTTAAGTGGTAACTTGTGAAAATAAATAGTTAAAATAGTTCACACACTAATTCACCCCCCCTTCTTAGTGTGGGTCGTGTGTTCTACAATTGGTATCAGAGCAAGGTTCCTTCAAAACACAGTTTGGACACTGGAAGGTAGATCCTGAAGAAATGGGTGGACAGATGGTTCTCTCCATAATTGAAGCTCCTTTATTCAATGGAACAAATTATTCCTCATGGAGAGAAAATATAAAACAATTTCTGAAGTCAAAAGGATCTGATGTTTGGAGTTTAGTAGTAAGCAAGTCCTGGGACTTAACTACATCAAGGAATCTATCCAAAATTACAGTCCAAAGAAGAGCAAGGAAGAACAATGAAGTGGCATTGAAGATTCTTCTCAATGGATTATCAGATACAATCAAGACAAGAATAGGACTATGCACATCTGCCAAGGACTTATGGCTGAAGTTAGAAAATATGTATCAAATAAAAAATGAAGACACAGAAGACATTCCTATCAAGGATGAAGATGAAGACTCATCCATCAATAAAGTTAAGGACTCTCCGCAATATTTCAGTTGCAATAGCAGTGATATTGAATTATCCTCTGCAAGTAAAGAAGAATACTTAGATACTATAACAGAATGTTATGTTAGCATTTATCCCATGGAAGAAGAAGAAGAAAAACTATCAAAGGCCAAATAAAAGGTTGATTGGAGTCTCTCTTAATACCTCTATCACCATAATGAATTAGACTATAGCTATCTTCATGACTACACTCAAGAATACCTTGAAAAGAGTAAAAAACATCTCTTGAAAATAAATCAAATGCTCAAGGACAATGATCAAATAATATATGAACAGGAAAATCAATTAGAAGAGAAAGAAGAGGAGATCAAGAAGCTAAAGAAAGAAATTAGTCAAGTAAAAGAAAAGGAGAAGGAAGATGATGAGCTTGGCAATCATAAGCATATCTTGGAAATAAAAGAAAATCTCAAAAACAATAAAGAAATCATATCTGAGCAAAAGATTCAGTTAGAAAACAAAGAAGATGAGATCAAAAGATTGAAAACAAAAGTTGTTGATCTAACAGAAGAAAATGAAGAGAAAATCAACAAACTAAAAAATGAAATCGGTCAAGAAAAAGAAGAAAATAAGGAAGATGAAGTCTCAAGAAAAAACATTGTAGATCTAAAGGAACTAAGGGAAAGCTATGTCAATCTTAAAATCCAACTTGAAGAAGCCAAAAGAAGAGAAGAGGTAGTAAGGAATCAATTGGACAAAAAGGAAGAATCATGTCATGAGCTGGAAGCAGAAGTTGTGAATCTTAGAAAATAGGTTGAGAAGTCAGACACCCAAAACAAGTTCTTGAACAACTCCATATCCCTGGATGAGATCTTGGATAGTTAGAGATCACCAAATGACAAATCTGGCCTTGGATACAATAAGGAAGAGATCAGTAATCATTTGTAAAAGGTGACAACAAGTCTGACACAAGTCCTTCACTTGTAAAGGATGAAAACAGGTCTGGCACAAGTCCTTCATTTGCAAAAGATGAAGATGGGTCTGACAAAGCTCCTTCATATGAAAAAATTGAAATCATGCATGACTCAGGTTCTTCACGTTCAAGAAATAAAAGCAACACTACAAAATTTAGAAGATCAGATCATGGAAGACATCCAGAATCTAGTCATAGACCTCAAAGCAAGTTCAAAAGAGAGACACCTTCATGGATGAATCAAAGAAGGTATGAGAGTATCTTTGATGGTTATTGTTTTTCTTGTAATGAATATGGTCATAATGACTTGGAATGTAGGCATCATGGAAGAAAACAAGTTGGTAGGTTCAACAACAATATAAGATGTTGGAACTGCAATCATGTTGGACATATTGCTACACAGTGTTACATTATGAGATACTACAGTTGTGGTGGATATGGACACAAAGCCTATAACTGTTGGAACTCAAGAAAACAGTGAATGAGAAATGATTCATACAATATGACAAGAAGAGTAAATAAAATATGGAAAAGAAAATATGAAGTACCAAACAAAAAACATGATGAATATATTGCTCCCGAAAGTGATGATGGTAAAAATAGGAGTTTGGAGGATGAAATCTCTAATAAGGAAAATTATCAACTCAAGGATAAAGAAGCTTCTGGTGCACATAATAATGACGTTGAATATGAATCTTCAAAACTAGAACAACAAGAAGAATTCAGATAAACCCACTATGCAAAAAATCTTAAGGTCATTACCTATGAGATATGATGCAAAGATTTCTTCAATTTCAGATAGATCCGATCTAAATACACTCACAGTTGATCAACTCCATGAAATATTTACAGCATATGAAATGAGAATAGGGCATGATAAATCAATAAAATATGAAACATCTTTCAAAGCATCCGAGACAAAGATAAATCAAGAGAAAAAACCTCAATCCAACCATCTTGAAGAATCTGATGTGGAAGAAGCCAATCTCATTAGAAAACTTTAGAAAGGATCAAGGAAGTATAAAGGCAAGCTTCTTTTCAAATGTTTTAACTATGGCAAAGTTGGTCATTTTGCATCCAATTTTCCCCATCCCAAGGAGGACCCTGAAGATGAAGAAGATAAAACAATTGGTATCCTAGTTAGAGATCGATGAGAATCGATGGACATAACCAAGGGTTGTTTGAATAAAGATGAGCTACAATTGCATAGTGTTCCAGTAGGACAACATCACTCGCAGAAGCAGCATTTTGATGTACAAAATGAGGTACATGACATCTTGCAGTAATAACAAGAGGAGAAACCCTGGAAGAAAAAGCTACCCTTTTAGAAACAAAGGGGGAGAACAATCTGTAAAAGTTCAGGGGAAGTATTAAATAATAAATTAATTGGATTAAATTTTGAAAAGACTCGATCATTACAAAAATTTGTATCAAGAAAACTACTCATATGAAACACAAAAAATGTCAATCAACTGAGATAGGAAGTTAGTAACAGGGAAGAAACCTTGTCAGGAAGAGTTACCTTTTCAGAAAAAAAGGGAGAGAATAGTCAGAAGCATAGTGAGAGCATATTGACAGGGGGAGTCATTCAACTATTACTGGCAGAACATGTCCACAAGAAGAGTTACCCAAGTTCAATCTGATCAGTAACATACAAGAGCTTTACCAGTGGTTAGAAAAGTAATCATACTGACAGATCATAAGAGAAGAAACCCTTTTTCCATTGATGTCAAAGGGGGATACAAACTTCATAAAAGGAAAGCATTAACACAGGGGGAGTTTTGTATATGAAGTTAGTGTGTTAACCTCAATGACAAAGGGGGAGATTGTTGGAAATATTGTCATTGATGTCAACAGTCGAAGTGATGATCTGTAATGATGAAGTACATCAGATGAGATTGTCATTGATGTCAATAGTATATCAGTCAGCATAAGATGTCAAACTGTGTGGAGAGATAGACAACGCAAGCTCATGAGGAGGAGCGAACAACATAAACTAATTGTATGAAGATCAAGGCTCAGAAGTACAGAAGTATTTCGTGTCTATTGTTGATCACGATAGGATCAACAATGATTCATTGACCAAAAGCTCTGAAGGAAGAACAGATTGTAGAGATGTCATCGGGATCAGTGAAAATACTGAACAGTTGATCAGTGCACAGAAAATGCGAGAAGCCTCAGCAGTCGTCCGATCAGAATGAGAAGCTCAACAACCGTCTGATCAAGAGTTTGACCATGTTGATCATCTGATACAATGCACATCAGTCATTTGAGTGACCATGGTCTTGAGGACCATTGAAAGATCATGACCGTTGATCTTCTTCAAGAATACCCTTCAGTCGTCGGATCCAGTGGAGCTACAAGGAGGATAAGTCCAGGAGTTAGTTAAACACTCCAAAGTAGAGAAATGATCTGATCCATTGGATTAAGAGGACATATAGCAAATGATTGGAATTTTGCTGACTCACAGATCAGGAAAGTCAAAGACAGTGTTGCATGAACTCGTGAAACACGAAATCGTGATATGATCTGGACCATTGGATCATGGAGGGTCGTGGAACGTTGATCCAATGTAAGCAGATATCGGGAAATCAAGAGTTGAAAGAAGGGAGGTGCTCTAACCTCTGAAATACCGAAACGTGAAATCGCGATTAGATCCAGACCATTGGATCGAGGAGATTTGACGACCATTGATCTACTTCGAGAGCCTCAGTAGCCGTCGGATTAAACTCGATTCCCATTAACCGTCAGATCATCTCAATGTGGAAGTGATCTGAAAATAGAAGGCTGACTTGTTATGCTATGCAAGCACCCTCTATCTCAATAAAATAAACCTTAACAGGACCTTGCTTCATGTGTTAAAAATGTGCAAGAGGGTTTATGTGTTTAGTTTATGCTTCTTCCTTTTGAATGTGCATGTGTGAGGAATGTTCTTTTACAAGATTAATTATGTGTTATAAACCAATCTACAGCAATGTAAAGTGCAGAAAATAACACAGCAAACTCACGACAATAGCAAGATG
>SNQJ01S0066123.1:62937-80232 GCA_010110895.2 Picea sitchensis
CCTCTCTGGGCTACATCTCCTTGAGCCTCCTTCAATGGACTTGGCTCTTTGGGATTAGTTTGTCAAATGCTCTTTACAAGCTGCTGCTCAACTCCAATGGATTTACAGACTGTACCATTGGATTCAGAATACATAAAAACCCCCAAAATGACTGTTAAAACTCTGCAAATGGACAATGGCTCATCCAACAATGACCTCTCCTACATGTGGCCTCCAAGCTTCCCTGAGCTTCAATGGAGAAAAACAATACCTGTAGAAGTCCTCCAATGGATCTGAAACCTATCCCAATGTGTTCAGAGCATAATAAATAGTCAGAAATGACTATTCAGTCTCAGAAAATGGATATGTGCTCATCTGAGCAATGCCTCAAACAATGAGGGATTCAATGGCCCCTGGAGCTTCCTCAAGCTTCAATGGTTAAAAAACTGCATTAGAAGTCTCCAAATTCCTGTGAAAACATCACCAATGGACTCAGAACATCCAAAAACCCCTAGCTGGGCTTTTACAGCACCTGATTTGGCCAAAAATTGAAGAAGTTATGCATTCTGCCATTTTTCTCCTTCAAGCCTGCTGTAACCTGTTTGCCATTTCGCACCTCTGGAAAGTGAACCTAGCTTCTGAGAGTTTTCGGTCACAAAACTTAGCACCAACGCGTGTTCCACAAATCACGCTAATTTTTCGCACCGTTAGCGAAACTAAGGCCCTCCAAGTCGGAGGTGTTGGGCGCATGGGGCCATGTGGCCACATCCCGCGCACAAAAGGTGCTAACTGTTTCCAGGTTTAATCTAGGAGTGACAAGTGTCCGGGCACGTGGCTCATCCATTGGTAAAACTCCAAAATCCCACGCAATATACAAGGTCATATGTAATAACATATAATCATGGGTTTAATTTAAACACCGCGCGAAATATTTATATGTGGTCACATTTTAATATTAAAAACTATGGTTTTAAAACCATAATTTTAAACCGTGCCAATTGATATATATATATCCGCGCTCCGAAATATGAATGGTCATATCAATACTCGTGACCATGGGCTATTGTAATTACCCCCGCGTGCGTCGGTTTCATAACAGGCGGTCACATGTATGCCACCATACAACCGTGGGCAAACCAATTAACACCCCGCGCACCACATATTCAAAGGTTTGGGTCGTTGTTTCATTGCATACGAAATTGGAACCATGGGTCCGTTCACAATACCCCCCGCGTGCGCAATAATCAAAGGCATGGTCATAGGTACACCATAGAACCGGGGGTCGGGGCTAGCCCCAGCCTGACCCCCCGCCGTTTCATACTTAATGTAATTTCATATAGTTTTTACCCCATATTCCATACAAGGAACACGCGGCAGAGCGATGGCTAGTAGAGTTAAGTGAAGGCGGTTGTAGCATGTGGAGGTCCGGGGGTCGAACCCCGTGGCCTCCAATAATTTTTGATAAACGAACCAACGCCATGAGCCAAAATAGGGGTGCCACATGGCAGCCTTTCATTGGGCCACGTGGCACCTTTCCATTCGCTAAAAAGAGGCCACGTGTCGCCACATGACTCATCCACCAAACGACCAATCACAAATTGCCACGTCAGCAGGGTCGCCATGTCAGCTGCCACGTGTGTTCCATCATGCCACGTCAGCTGTACGACATCTGCCATGTCAGCAGTACGGCCTGCCCAGTCAACATCAAATTTTTCTCTGTTTGGCCCGGCGAACAGATCGCGATAACTTCTCCATACGGACTCCGTTTGCGAAAATAAATATACCGCTGGAATCAGGAGAACGAGACGAATGCAATGGAACCATTTTCGTTGCATTCCGAGCAATTTGAAAATTGAGCAAATTTTAGACCCTTGGTCCAGATTCTGATCAGGAAGGATAAGACAAGTAAGGTAAAGAGGCTGTGAGTTCAAAGTGTCGAAACCCCGTCAGTCGTCAGATCACCAAGGCCATGGACCGTTGATTTGTCATGAATAATTTCGTAGTTTCATGAGTTTCGAGCGAGGCAACTCATATCAAGAGTTCACGATATGAGAAATCGCGACACACTCCTCTGGCTTGGCCCCTGGTCATAGCTGGTGGTCACGTTGATGAAGGTTAAGGTAGGAGCTAACAAAGTGCTAAGCCCCTGTCAGAATTTTGGAGTGTCGAGGAGTCAAGGATCCAGAAATCAAGGAAGTAAGACACGTTGACAGACCACATCAACTATGACACATGGAGCAATCAGACACTGACAAGTGTCAAGTTGATTCCGCATTTTTGGTAGGTGAAAATCATGAATCAGAGTGACATGTGGAATCTACTTAGTTTGTGACATGACAACAAGTGACATAAGCAACTTACAACACTCTGGGAGTTTTGCATGGAAAGAAAACACTCTAATATCGTCGAAGTCCCGAACGTCGAAATTGCGAAAGGGACATGCGTCAGTAGATTGACAGCTTCAGATATTTGATATGCTGGAAGTCACAAAAATCGCGAAGGATGAAATGTCGAAGAGCCGAAGTGACGAAAGGATGAATGGCCAAAGTCACGAAGAGATGAAATGCTGAAGGTCTGAAAGGCCAAAGTCACGAAGGCCGAAATGCCAAAGTGTCGAAGTTATGACATATGTCCATCTCGATGAATGACTAAGTCATGGCGGTCATGATTTTGCAGTAAAAGTATGAGTGCAAGGTTAAAGTGGACCGTTGATGTATCTCTGCGAGATAAACATGAATCCTCCGATTGTATTGACGATATCATAATCGGGAATTTTGCAATGTAGTAAGTCATGAAGACCCGATGGGAAAAATGCTGAAAATTCGTCAGACGTCCATCCCATCAGAGATCGAATCATGACTGTTAATTTAATAAAGCACTCTTTTGGTCTAATTTCCTAAGCGTGAGGTCACCGTCATTGGTCATATGGTAAAAAGGTTTAAAGGGAAATAATGTATGCCGCTTAGTTGGTAAGCCTATGGTTCTATGCCATTGGTCATATGCTATAAGCATTTTACTATACATCGCTATAGTTGGTAAAGCCCGTGGTCTTATGGCACGGTCATATGTGATGGTTTGAAGGAAGCGCCTTCACGGAATCGGGTCTCTGTAAATAAAACATAGATTCAGGATCAAGTTTAAAGGATTAAATTGATACATGATTGTGATCAATTTATGGAAAGCCTTCACCGTAAAATAAATAAACAATAATTAAGATTGATTAATCAAAGAGGTGAGATGATCAAAGAATGAACTGATTCACAGTCATAATTAAAAGAGAATAAATCATGAAAATATGAATAAAGAATAAAAAGAAAAAATGATATTAATTAAAGTTTAGATTATCATTTTAAATGAAAAGGTACAATGGTTCAAATAAAGGGACACGTTGTTTTAAATTTCACACTAGTTTGAAGATTATATAAACGAGAAAAAGTGGTGAGAAGAAAGGGTCGCTGCACTTCAAAACAGAAGATCAAAAGCAGAAGGAGATTCCAAAAAGATATCAGAGGAAAGAAAATGTGAATTACAGAGAAGATGAAATGTGGTGATGAGTATCTTATGATATACCTTTGATAATAAGATTGAATTGATTCTATAATGGATCACTACTACTGGAGTTGAATAAACTTTAGTTGGATAGACTGGGTTCTATCAGCAGGCTGGGACTTGCAGCAAGTTGGGTCTTGCGCCAAGCTGGGTCTTGGTAGAGAGTTGGTGCTCTCCGAGGGGTTGGTGCTCCTTACTTTAGTTGGTGCTAAAAGAAAATCCTCTCTCACATATATTCATACTACTATGTTCATATTTATTATACAAAGGCTTATACAAACATCTGGTGTCTTTGTGTTCATTGTAATTATAATGTGATTGTTCTTAATCTGTTCAAATATGTTTTAAGTGGTAACTTGTGAAAATAAATAGTTAAAATAGTTCGCACACTAATCCACCCCCCCGCTCTTAGTGTGGGCCATGTGTTCTTCACCAAACACTGGCCATAGCGCATTACTAATGCTCCCACACAATTGATAAAGGATCAACACTCCCTACACATGGGCAGGGGAGCATTTATACTCTAACAAGGCTCAAAACTTAGGGAATGTGGTTAGGCTTCGACATTTTCTCAATGTTATCTCATTCACCATGTCTTAGGGAACACAACCAACATTTAGTCATGGTGTCAACATTTACGACACTTAGTAGAATACAATACATAAGTGCGCCACTTAGTAGCGTGGAAATTTGGTGTGTAACAGATTACATCTAAAGTGTGAGGTTAGAAGAGAAATCGATGGTCGAAACATTTTACAAAATGATGTGTACCAAGGGGTGCTTGGAATAGGAGAGTCACATGGAAGTTGCAAACAAACATCAAACAACATAGATATGAATCATATTTAGGTAGGCATACCGATGCTCAGTACAAAATGGACTTTAAAGCATGGTTGCCAACCAATACACTGTGGATCCATAACATTGTTGACTAACGATATGGACACCAAAAATACAACGTGGATCTATATATTCATAATTGAATCAAGTCGTAGCCACGAAAAAGTACACAGTGGATCTATGATATGACAACAACATAGCCATAGACCAATACAAAGTGGATCTATGTGGCAGTGTATATTAGTAAGATTGTTCTCCATCGCAGCCTCAGCTAGGAACATAGCACTGGTAGGCACCTAAACGATTCTCAGTGTCTTCCTCCCAATCCCGAACTAGTATGATTCTAACCATGTGAATAGATGTCATGATGTCAAACATGGTAGAAACCATTTGATTATCGGTCATTAATGTATACCATTAACAAGTGTGAGGGGAATCACCATTAATGATAATGACTCCCAAGTAGTACATTCCAACTAATGTGAATCAATGAGTTGAAGTTGAACACTCAATGGAGTCATTCAATCAGAGGTCAATGATGTAAACCCACTGTCAAAAGTGAGGAAACCTACCAAAAGGAAGGCGAGTTCCAAGGTATTGATTAGTTCTTAAGTCTAATTCCTGGATAATGTGTTGAAGTAGATAGAAAAAGACTCATCGAAGGAGCTCCATGATGTATCTCCCATCGTCAACACAAAACAGACATAGGATAGTGATTTTAAGATCATAGATCAGACAAAGATAGACTGATATGGGTATGAAAATGGATACTGCAGAATGGTTGATTGGTTGAGACTTTCCTTGAACATTGTGAGGCACGACAAATGACTTGGCAGCATTGACTCGATGAGTACCAAGAACATAATGTGATGATAATCAAAGCACTCTTCGATTGGAATGAAAAATTATAACAACACGTAGAATTGGTATGACTCAGAGTCAAGTAGATTATCCAACTATAAGACGACACACAAATAGGTGCCATGTTCAAGGGTGACAATAAACAACTGCCATAATTTTTTCAAAAACCTTGATCCACTCCTTTCAATTTCCCCCCCACCATGATTGGCAAGTACCTATTTCTTTTTAAACGAGCTCAAGGAGGATAAAAGATGTTCAGTATAACTCATCTTCGATGAGTCCCTCATCATATGTTTAATGAACCTGAATAAGGAGGGGTTAAGTCCCATGTGGGTCCTTCAATGTTTAATTTCAAGAGTTTAAAGAAGGTAAAATCATTCATCTTTTCATGTTTAGAGAGTTTGAAAAGGAAAAAAGAAGACTCCAAGGGATGAATTTTTCGTAAATTTAGTCTCTCAAGTCCGAAAAAGTGTAAAATAATACCTAGGAGAACTCTTCTAGTCGATACTGACTAGAGTATTCTTTTTCGTAATTAGTCTCACAAAGCCAAAAAAGAAATAATATACCACTCGAAAGATGCCCTTTCAAACCTTCTAACGAGTGTGAAAGGAAAAAAACTCACTCGACAATATTTTCATGTTTAGAGAGTCTGAAAAGAGCTTAAAGGAGACTCCAAAGAGTTCCTTTTTCATATAGCTTTTACGAGTCCAAAAAAATGATAAACGTATATTCGGTAACCTATTCTCATGTATTTACAAGCATGAGAAAGGAAAAATACTGACAACAACATATTCTCATGTATTTACGAGCACAATAAAGAAGAAATATTGAGCTTGATAACCTATTCTCATGTATTTACGAGCATGAGAAAGAACAAATATTGAGCTCGATTTCTTCCAAACATAATGTCCAGAGGTTTTGAGTGATACCCATGGGTATTTGGTGCTTTCTCCCCCAGCTGAGAAGCTAGCGGCTTAACTCCAACAAGATGTCCAGAGGCTGGAGACATGCCCCCCAAGCTTCGTTTCGTCTGCCAACTCTTATGTTGTCACCAATTTCTGAACCATATTAGAGTCCTGACTACTAATAGGTAAATGTTCACCAGAGGAAGAAATAGGATCAACTGACATAGGCAAATGACATGAAGGTTGAGTTATGAGATCTATTGAAAGACTCAACTCAACATTTATGAGATCTAGCAAAAGACTCGACTCAATGTTTACGAGATCTAGTGAAAGACTCGACTCAATATTTACGAGATCCAGTGAAAGACTCGACTCCATCAGAGGGGGTATGTTTCATTTTTTAATGAGATTGACACAGAAAATTAACTATGCTCATGAGTTTTTCTTTTGTTTTTTAACAAGCTTCACATAGGAAAAGAACTATGCTCATGGTCCTATGTTTCATTAACGAGCTTGACACAAAAATGATAATTTTTCTTGTAGTCCTCTTTTTCATTTTTTAACGAGCTTGACACAGAAAAGGGAACTTTACTCAACATCATCTATTTCATTTTGTAATGAGATTGACACATAAACATGAACTATGCTCGTCGTTCTCTACCATGGTTTCCAAGAGGTATTCATTAGACGAAAGAACAATACTCTAGAAGGAATACATGGTAAGGGACTTACTCAGATCAATAAGGGGGAGAACATAGTCCAAGGTCCCTAACGAGGGAGTTACCATGTCAAATGTCGGATCTAGATCCAAAGAATATGAGCATATAGTGAGAGGATCTTTCTCATAGGTAGTTGAAAGCATGGGAAATGTTGCCACATAATTAACCTATGGTGGGGTGTATATTGCTTGCATATAAGGAACGTTTAGGGAATTCGGATGGTTGGCGGTCATATTGTTATGAGGAAAATATTTCTATAGATAGGGGTAAACCGCAATAGATGAAATGACGAGAAAAAATCAACTCTAATTCCAAGTATGATATATAAAATAAATGCTAACAAGACAAAGCTATGAGCCTACCTCGTCTGGACATTCGAAGAAGACCACCATTGAGCATGCGACCCAAAGATTTATACCTGTAGCTTGTCCCCAACAACCAATAAATGAAAGAATATGGTGATAATTTATCATGTTAGCATATAAATTAGCATAATACATTAACATACATGACAAATATGCCCATGGAATAATTATTCAAATATTTGCAAGATATCAATTGGACGAGAAAAGAGTATTTCTATTAAAATAATCAACAGAAGTACATAGGTGACAAACTTTTGTAATGACACATATCAAAACCGAGAAACTAAGTCCCTCCAGCTGGGCCTCCACCACTTTAATTCTCCACCAAAGGAAATCTCATATATAGGAGTCAATGTGGTTCTCCATCACAAAGAAGGAAGAGCTTGGGCGATGAAAAAAAGGAGTTCATACTTTCAAGGAAAAAGGTATGTAGACTCAATATGAAGTGAAAGTTTCTCCATAGTGTCTTTGCTCTCCAAGTTGAATTGTTGAATCCCCTCAAGGCTTGGATATGGCTCAATTTATAGCCTTCAAATGAAATTGAAGGGGCAATTCAAATCATTTCTAGTATATGGAAGGCCAAGGATCATGGATCTCATGACATGGCATGGAAACCAAACATAATTTTTAATTTTTAGCACCAAACCCGATGTACATAATCTTTAGTGGAGAAAACTATGTGTATTCTTGTTGTATAGTTTATAGGGTGTGTATATGTGGAAAAATGTTCATTTTTTGCTCTGGAATGAACAAAAAGGGACATAAAGTCTGCAGAGGGTAATGGAAGGCCATCCAAGCAAGTTGCATAGAATGAGGAAAAAAAAATTGTAACACATTTGAAGGCCAATGAATGAAAGTTGGTCAATGGTCACAATATTTCCATTATGAGGGAAATACATCACTCGAAAGAGATTGGATACAATAGATTTCATATCATAAACATATTCCCACCCAAGGAGTAAAATAAAATCCAAGGGGCCTTAGACTACCATCATATCAATATAGACATTTTCCCCTCCTAAGGTAACAAGTAATCAAGGAAGGATCCATAAACATCCACTAGCTATTCTATTAAAAGCCAACAAATTCTGAGTCACCGACATAGGCAGAGGGGAACCAACAACTTGCTAAGCATTCGAGGATAGTATGCTAATGGAAACACCTTTGTCTACAATAGAGTGACATATATTTATATCAAAAAAATCCAGAATGATTTGGAAAGGCATGTAGGAAGTAAGACGAGGTGTGGTCGGTCTATTCCAATCAAAGGAAATTACCTCATTAGTTGGAGGGGGGTTCATTGGAATCGGTGAAATGTCCCCTTGTCTGGAGATATCTGAAGATATAAGAAAAACTTGAGTGGTATCTACTTCACTCTTCAATGAAAGAGTGGGATCAACTGATGATGGAACTGGATCGTTCACTTGATCAACCAGATTGACCGATGATGGAACCGAATTGATCAGTTCATAAACCAATGACAGGTTGGGAGAGAATTTACGGTCGGCTATTGGAAGTTGTTGTTGGACATCAACAATATTTTCCAAAAAATGTGAAGCCTCATCCATACGAGGGAAAAGGTAAGTTTGATGACTTCCTTCACATAACCTACAAGGAAATTTGACTCTACCTTTCTTACTTCCAACCTTACTATCACTAGTTGATGGGTTTTCACCAGCATGACTTGTGGCAGCTGGCGACACAGGTTGTTGGGAACCCGTATACCACACTTCTAAGATCTTGGGAAGACCAAAGAAATCCTTAAGAAGATGGTCACCCTTACAAATATTGCAAGGGAATTTGGGCATGCGAGTTGTCTTGGTAGGATTTTCAATATCATAAACAATCCCAACATGATTAATAGTAGCTGGTTGATTGCCTCCAACATGACCTACAGTGGTTGGAAGCTTGGCCATTTTCTTATTTTTATTCTTCTCAATATTCATTTTCTTCTTCTTCTTATCCTCCTAGTTACTAGCATTAAGATTTTCATCAGGCGAGGAATAAAAAAGGGAAGAAGACATGATGTGTGAAGAAGGAAAAGGGTCGACATGAGGTTGATGTTCTTGGGGTGGAGGGCTTGCATATGAAACACTAGGAGTATTTGGGATCACCTAATCTAGATTGTTTTTTAGAATGAAATGAAGGTAGACATATAAAAATTAAATATGCATAGATATTGCATAAACACATAGATACAGTAATTCACAATTTTTATTAATGAGAGAATGTACAGAAACTATAAAATTACAGAGTTAATGACTCACTAAAATGGTGGAAGCTTATCTCTTAGAAGAGCTATGATAGCTATGCTCATTCACAAGAAGATGGTGATGTTTAAAATGAGTCTCTAGAGGCCTTTTTAACATAAATAAAATCCAAAACCCTAACCCCAAAAGATGAAATTCCAAAAGGTTTGTGGGCCTTGATGGGGGTAGTTGGTACGCCAACTTCCCAAGGGCGTAACTTTTTCATACGATCTCTATTTGTGGCGCACGATAGCTCATTTGAAATTTCTATCTGAGGAATACATATTTTTTCATCACACTTTGGCTAAATTCTACAGTGTGACTTTGGAGGGCCCAAAAAACGTTGTTTAGGGCCTCAAAACGACCCTAGAAGTTAGGAACCAAGAAGCTATAGAAAAAATTCCAAGGTGGAAACCCTTGTTTTGCGCTAGTAGAATAGGTGGGTGGCCACTAATTTCTAACCGAATCAATCCTCCCCCCTTAGGAAGCAATGGTCTCCATTATGTGAAGTTCCTGAGGAACCTTTTGTTGAATCTGAACCTTGGTGAGTTGTTTTCCTTGCTGAAGAAGTTGTCCTTCTTAGCTTGTTAAAGGTTGTTATTAATCTGTTGTTGGAGGGGTTGGATCTGTTTAACCATTTTCGTTACATAATATACCAGATTTTGGGAGGAATCTGTCAGTGAATATGTAGCATGAATAACATGAAGGGATTTATCATAACATGGATTGACTAGGCAGTGTGGAGGCACCCCCATAGGTGCAGTAGGAATATCTCGGTGCTCTTCTACAATATTGTTGATCTTATTCTGTTGGATAGAAGGGTCTTGGGCCGAGGCTGCAGTGGTTGAAGTGTCCTTATCTTCTAACTATTTTTTGAAGAGGCTAAATGTAATGTACCTCAAAATATGTCAAATAAAATTTTTTGTTTATGCATTCATTCTTAAACAGATTCGTAATTAGAAGAAGGTAGGCCTTTATATTTCTTGTTTAAACTCTGAAAGTTTGCTAAAGTCCTGGCCGTCGTCGACTAACATTACTACCCAACTTAAAATTTCAAATCAACATTACCAGATGTGCATACTCTGCATTCCAATATTCACTTATAGTCCTACAATTATATTCACTTTCATATATATATAAACATATATCAATACAATAGGCTTAGAACTACAAACGATTTTGGGACTTATGGCCCTAAGACTTATGTGTAGATTTGACTCGGATAAACTTGATCAAAAGAACTTAGGTAAAAGGATAAATGTAAAGGGTTGGATTATACACCTCTGCGAAGTGTTTTAACAAAAATATTATCAGACCCCTTTTTAAAAGCATTCAGATAAGGATGGTGGTTAGGTAAGGCCTCCCGGGTAAATTATGTGTAACGATTGTTCTATACCCATTTTCTTGTGTTAGAAACTCGTTCGGCTCCACCTGTCCTACATGAAAACTTCAACTAATCATTGTATTAACTGAGTTCATAATGTTTTAGGGTTAAAGGCGTCCATGAGTCACACAGGCACTTCTTTAATCCATAACCCATTTAATGTGAAAGGCAGGGACCAGTCAGATGAGAGTTACACCCTGGCCAAGCCATTAATGGGACATGGCACATGTGAAAGTCGAGGCCATCCCCTGACCCTTCGTCCACTGCAGATGCGCCAAGTATCCTTCATCACATGGCCTGACCCTAATTTCATACCAACATCATTTATTCTATGTGGTAAGGGTTATTTTAGGTTATAGTGGTTTTATTTCTGTCATGGGGAGGTTCTCCGAAAACCTAGCTCTGCGACTCCATTTTCTTGGTGAAGGGAAGACAACTGTGAGGACTTCCTCTAATGGAGGCAACATCCTTCCCCAACCACTTGGTAAGTCTCACACTAACACTGTATCCTTGGTCGTGGATTAGTGCCTGAGTTCTATTTTTCTTTTGTAATCATCGAGGGGTAACCTATGCGTCATCACATTTATACTGATTGTTAGTAGTTATTCCCTCATTGCGAAATCTCAGTGTTTATATTGAATAATTTTCCTAACAATTTTCTAATTCAAAAATNCCTTTCTTGGAATAGGATTGGATGAGATCTCTGCAAATCCCCATCCAACTCCCAAGTGGCCTCCTCAGGGATAAAGTGATTCCATTGCACCTTTACCTAAGCGACGAATCTGTTCCAAAGTGTTATTTCTCTCCAGTTCAGAATGCGCAGGGGTTTCGCCTAGAACTCACCTTCTGGTTCCACCTGCACCAAGTTCCAATCGATCATGTGAGTAGGGTCATGAACATACTTTTTCAATAAAGAAACTTGAAATACGTTATGAATTTTTAGATTGGCTGGAAGTGAAAGTTGGTATGCTACGGGTCCAATTCGAGCTAGTATCATGAAGGTCCCACACAACCTGGGAGCCAACTTGGCATAGTTCCCGAGTTTTAGTGAGCTCTTTCGGGCTTTAACTTTTAAGTAAACATGATCTCCCACTTGAAACTCCAAGTTTCTTCTTTTCTGGTCCACATAACTTTTCTGTTTGTCCTGTGCCTCTTTCAAGTTCTGTTGTACTTTTCTTACCGTACTTTCCATTTCTTGGAGCATCTCTAGTCCAACCATAAGTTTGTCAACTGGGTTGTCCCAGCTAATTAGAGTCGTACACTTCCTGCCATACAACACCTTGAATGGGCTTAACTTAGCCGAAGTTTGGTACCCATTGTTATATGCAAATTCTACTAGGTGTAGTTAGTCTTCCCACTTCCTTGGTTTTGTTCTTACATACATGCGGAGCATATCCTCAACGATTTGGTTCGTTCTTTCAGTCTGTCCATCTATTTGTGGATGATAACTTGTACTGAAATTCAAATTAGTATTTATCCCTGCAAATAATTCTTTCCAAAAAGCAGATGTAAAATTTACATCTCGATCTAAAATCACCATTTTAGGAATACCATGCAGTGTAAAAATTTCTTTCATAAATATTTCAGCGATATTTATAGCTTTAAAAGTGAACTTTATAGGAATAAAGTGTGCAGACTTACTGATTTTATTGATTACAACCATAATAGAGTCATTTTTATTTTTATATTTAGGCAAACCTGTAATAAGTCTAGTGGTATGGTCTCCCATTTCCATTATGGTACTGGTAATGGCTATAGTAGACCGGCTGGATGAGCGTGATTGGCCTTAACCTGCTGACAATCTTGGCACCTATCCAAGTACTCTATTATTTCACCCTTCATCTTAGGCTAGAAAATTAGTTTTCTAAGTGTTGTTATCGTTTTCTGGTATCCTGGATGGCCAGAATACGGTTTCTTATGCACTTCGTCCAAGACTGTTATCATTAACTCTGTTGAATCTGGTATGTAGAGTATGTTTTTAAATTGTAATAGTGCATTTTTGTCGATACTTAGATCTGGTTTGTCTGATTTGGTTGTAGTGTTTTGTAATTATGTCACTATCTTAGTGTAATTTTCGTCGTTAATACCCGTGGTCTTTGTTCCAGCTCACTTTCTGCCCTGCTGACATTCATTTCAAATAACCCGTGTACTCTTCCACTTAAGGAATCAACTACTTTATTTCCATTCTCTTGATATGTCTGACCTCAACGTCAAATTCGTAACATCCATATTTTTTTCAAAATTTTGTTTTTCTTATGTCCCTATCTTTTTAACCTCACTTGGTGATAACCAAATCGTAAATCCAACATTGAAAAGATCTTTTCCCCACCCACTTGATCGAACAGATCATTTATCCGAAGTAAGGGGTACTTGTCCTTGATGTTTAATTGTCTGTAATCAGTACATAGTCTTAGAGTACCATCTTTCTTTTTCACAAAGAGGTCTGGTGCTCCCTATGGTGAAACACTCGGTCTGATATACTCTTTGTCCAACAATTCCTGTAACTGTATTTTTAATTCTGTCAATTCGGGCAATTCATTTGGTAAGGTAATTTAGAGATAGGGGTTGAACCAGGTAGCAGGTCTATGGAAAAGTGTATTTCCCTTCTAGGGGTTAATCCAGGTATTTCATCAACAAACATGTCTCTAAATTCCTGTAGAACAACAAAGTCTTCCAATTTGGGCTTATCTTATTTTTCTAACAGATTAGTTATTGAGATAGTGTATACTTGACAACCCTTTCTCATGCATTTCTTGAATTGCATTGTTGTGACTTGTCTAAATGATATTGGTTTTGGTATACCTTGGGTTGCTTTAGTAGTGTCATAATCATCTCTATACTTAAGTGTCTTTGCATAACAATCTAGTGTTGCTTTGTTCTTTTCCCAACCAATCCATTCCGATAATCATATCATAAGATCCTAGTGGTAGAATGTTCAGATTTGTTCTTATGTGTTTACCATCTAAACTGAACTCAAAATCAGAACTAAAGTCAACCACTTCCCTTTTAGTTCCTATTGTTAATTGTACCGCTCATGATTTTCCATGTTTCACTTTCTTAAGTTTATTTGACTCTACCACACCAGGAGTGATATAACTTAACGTAGCTCCAGGATCAATTAAAACATAAATTCGAGTGTTATTGATTTTACCTTTGATTTCCACCACAGAGGACTGGTGGTTGGCTTGCCAACTGTCTATGGCTACATTGATTCGATGCAAGCTTCTGCCCACATCACCCACCGACAAGGCTTCCTGCAAATTATGAACAATAGTTATGTTTGCTGGATTTAAACGCAGACAGTTACTCCTCAAATGAGGTTCTCCACATTCCCAACATTTTAATAGTTCCCAGGGTTTGTCCCCAAACTTCTTTGTTCTCAAGTTTACCAGTTTACCATCGCCTTGCATATTTGGATTGTTGGAGTGAAAATATTTCCTTGGAAATATTTTTGGTGCATTCTGATAAGGGGCTGGTTGGTACCCTTTCTTTTGCTGGTTCATTTGGTCTTGTTTCTTATCCTTCCAAGCTTTGGGAACTCTGTCTGTTGTTTGTATTGGTCGTAGCACATTCGTGCCTTCCTCAATACTTCACTCAAGGACTAGGGTTCGTCAAACTCAATTATGTCCCTGTAAGACTGTGGTAAACAGCTTAGGAACCACTGTATTTTATTTTTACCTTGTCCTCCTAGATATAAGGTACGAACCTTAGTAGTTCTAGGAATTTGTTTATAAGATCATCCATCGTCATCTGACCAAGTTGTAATTAATAGAATGCTTTCGTTTTCCTTTCATAGTAGTTTTTAGATAGGTATTGTTTCTTGAAATATTTCTTAAAGTCAGACCGTTCTATCTATTTCTCTTTTAGGCCTTTGGCCAATTTCAAATCTTGCCACCAAATGTTGGTTTTTCCTTTCAGAATGTACATGGCCATTCTAACCTTCATATTGTTGGAATAGTTGTATATCTGGAAATATTTTTTGATATCTAATAACCATGCCTCGACTTCTTCTCCTATTTTGGATTCTCCATCAAAGGTAGTTGGTTTAAACTTCTTGAATTCTCCTTCAAGGTGGTCTACTTGTTTTCTTTTTCTATCTATTTTTGTTTTTCCCTCAGCTGAAGGTGTACCTTTAGATGAACAGTACCCTTTTTCTGCTTTAGGCCCATAATTCTTGAGGGCCCTTTTACTGACCTCTTCTTTATGATTATCGTCTTTTGGGAATTTTTTTTTCTTTGTCACTATACTGCACAACAGAACTTCAGTTATTTCTTGTTTTTCCTGTTGTGCTTTCTTTAGTTTCTCATTGGCGTCTTTGAAAACCTGCAGTTCAACAATGGGATTCCTCATTATTTCCATAACTTCAGTAGGTGAGCTTTCGTCACTATTCTGTCTCTGATTTTCAGGAAGTCTTTTTTCAGGATTCCCATCAAGCCTGATTTCTACATCATCCTGTGCTGTCATGATTAACACAAAACAAAAAGGGTTTTTGTTTGCAATAATAAAGGTTTATTAGTTTTACATAGACATAATTATATGTTAAGTAAATCAGATGGCCCTATTCAAGGTCCAAGTGCTGTAACCTTTTCTCTGATACCATATGTAATGTACCTCAAAATATGTCAAATAAAAACTTTTGTTCATGCATTCATTCTTAAATGGATTCGTAATTAGAAGAAGGTAGGCCTTTATATTTCTTGTTTAAACTCTGAAAGTTTGCTAGAGTCCTAGCTGTGGTCGACTAACATTACTACCCAACTTAAAATTTCAAATCAACGTTACTAGATGTGCATACTTCGCATTCCAATATTCACTTATAGTCCTACAGTTATATTCACTTTCATATTTATATAAACATATATCCATACAATAGGCTTAGAACTACAAATGATTTTGGGACTTATGGCCCTAAGCCTTATGCGTATATTTGACTCGCATAAACTTGATCAAAAGAACTTAGGTAAAAGGATAAATGTAAAGGGTTGGATTATACACATTTGCGAAGTGTTTTAACAAAAATATTATCAGACCCCTTTTTAAAAGCATTAGGATAAGGATGGTGGTTAGGTAAGGCCTCCCGAGTAAATTCTGTGTAACGATTGTTCTATACCCATTTTCCCATGTTAGCAACTCATTCAGCTCCACCTGTCCTACATGAAAACTTCAACTGATCATTGTATTAACTGAGTTCATAATGGTTTAGGGTTAAAGGCATCCATGAGTCGCACAAGAACTTCTTTAATCTATAACCCATTTAATGTGAAAGGTAGGGACCAGTTAGATGAGAGTTACACCCTGGCCAAGCCATTAATGGGACATGTCACATGTGAAAGTCGAGGCCATCCCCTAACCCTTCATCCACTATGGATGCACCAAGTATCCTTCATCACATGGCCTGACCCTTCTCTCGTACCTGTTAGCAATCAAAAACGCACTGGCATTTTTGAAAGAATGATTCCTAATCTTGTAAGGAAACTTTGACTAGCTTCCCTAGCTTCAAATCCAAATCTGATTGCACCATTGGAAATATTATGATCTGTAGATGTCGATCGACCATTTGAACATGTGAAACAGACATTCCACGGTTGAGAAAATTGGTTTTTCCCAAAGGCATTTTTTTCTGGAAATTCTGACTTTCGGTGGTTTAGGCGAACAAGACAATTGTTCATTAACCACCGAAAGTTGCGTTTTCGGTGGTTAATTCACCCAGAAGTCTTCTATGTTAACCACCGAAAGCCTGTTTTAACCAGAATACTTGAAATTTCACCCAGATCAGGAATTTTTGAATCATAATGAGATGAAACCTCTTGGAATAGACACGTGGTGAATTATCAAGTCAGATCCAATGGTTACTTTGATGGATAAAGGCAAAGAAGAGGTGTTTTAATCAAGTTTGGTACATTTTTCAATGGCAAAAATATAGGGATTTTGGCACACCTCAGCAAATTCGAATTTTACCTCTTGGAAGAGTCATCAGTTAGCCTTGGGAGGCTATTTTGCACTACACCAACAATCAACAGAGATAAATCTGGGATTTGCCTCATTTTGGGGAAGCATCCCACTTCTTTTGCAACTGAATTTTGACTTACTATTTTTAGTATATTTGATCCTTATTTTCAGGATCTTAGAACTACTTTGTAATGCTATAAAGCTTAGGATAGAAGATGAACCATGGGTTCGATTTTGGGTTCTACATGCTGCTACTGTAAGAAAGACCTATTCTTATTATATGAAAAATTGCAAGCTTCCTTCAGTTGTGTTGTCAGATTATTCTTTCCTGTTCTCTAATATCTTATGAGTGAAGGTTCTTTATTGATGCTCATTCAATCTGCATGTGACTGTCATCTCACTAATTGATTGTTTAAGTTGATAATCATAAGTTATTTCCTTAGTTATTAAACCCATTGTGCTTGTTTTATATGAGTATAGTTTGGTTCAATAGCT
>SNQJ01S0066124.1:0-22212 GCA_010110895.2 Picea sitchensis
TTCCAAAAGTTAGACTATGAGCACCTTCCGTTTAAATGCAGAAACTGCCAGGAACATGGCCATTTTCAAAGAAATTGCCCCAAGTTACAATCCAGCAGGACAGAGGATGCAGAAGGATGGCAAAAAGTTAGAAGAGGGAAAAATTCACAAAATACAAAGAACAGAGATAAGAGGCCGCAGGATCTACCCAAAGAAGGAAGTCTAAAAGAAACGACACAAGACAATCCAAAAATACAAGGAAACTCCACCATAGTCATTGATGAAGGAGAAAGCCAACCCTCAAGAACCCCAGTGAGTCCCACCGCAGGAGGCAAAAGTACTGAAGGGAGTAAGGAGGACACGAATCTGGATGTTAACTCTGAAGATGAGACAGAGGAGGAGGAGGAAACGGAAGTCAGCAGCCCTCAATGCACTCCAAGCCAGCCCAGAAGAGGAAGGAAAACAGAAAAAAAAAAGCGAGAGGAGCAGGCTCATAAAGAAGTAGTCCAAGGAAGCCAGCACACTATAACAGGAATGATCCACACCAGAAATGGGTCAAAACAGGGGAAGACGCCGAAAGGAGTGCCCCTCCCACATGCCAGTAAATAATGCAGATAGTCTCCTGGAATTGCAGAGGACTTGGCAGCAAGACGAAAGAAGAAGCCTTGAGAGACCTAACAAGGCTAATAAGACCTGAAGTCCTCCTAATCCAGGAGACAAAGCTCGAGAAGGAAGACTTCCTCCGAGCTAGCAATCTGTTCTGGAAAAAAGGCCCGGCTAGGGCAGTAAGCGCCCGAGGAGCCTCGGGAGGAATAGCAACCCTCTGGGATGCCTCGAAACTAGACTTCATTGAAGAGGAAACATCAACTCATTGGATCTAACGAGTTCTCGAGAAGTGCAGATCTCATTGAAGAATGACATCCCACTCCTTTGGATCTACACCAGGCTGCCTGAGGACTCAGGACACTTGGTAAGTCTCTTTAACCTTTATGTCCCTGTTGCAATTAAGGAGAAGAAAGACTGCTGGGACTCCTTAGCCCTCTTCCTCAATCATAAAAACTCCGTTAATATTATAGTGGCAGGAGACCTTAATGTTACCCTCTCCCATTCTGAGAAGAAGGGAGTTTGATGGTCGAGAGATCACACTTGGAAGAGAATGGGTCGAAGACCTCATTTCAGATTGGGAACTTGAAGACACTAGTCCCTCCAATGGGCGGTTCACTTGGTCCCAGCAGTGGCTGAGCCACAGCCACATTCTTTGCTGCCAGACTTGACCACTTCCTTGTCCAGTCCTCCTTTCTTTCCCTTGGGCTTATAGCCTCCTCAAAATTCCTCCCCCACTCTACCTCAGACCTGACACACATCTCCCTAGCTCTCACCTCCCTCTCTTCTTCCCTGGGTCCGCTCCCCTTTAAGTTCAGTCCCCTTTGGGCTCTTCAGGATTCCTTTTACTCCCTTGTCCATCGGTCCTGGAATCATCCTGTTTCAGGCTCCCCTTTCTTTGTGTGGGAAGAAAACTAAGGAACCTAAAATGGAATTTAAAATTCTAGGCCAAGAATCTAGAAACCCCCATGACGGAAAAAAGAAAAATCCAAGAGGAATTGGAACGCCATCAGGCAGACCTGGAAGTAAATCAAGTAACAGGAACTCCTCCTCCAAGAAATTGATTTGCAAAGACAGTACCACAAAGCCTGTAGAGATGAAGAAACCCATTGGCGAATGAAATCTCGAGCACTTTGGCTTCAAGAAGGTGACATAAATACTTCTTTCTTCCATGACAAATACGGTCAAGGAACAACTTCTGAATTTATCAATGAAATTTCTTGGCGATCATAAGGCGGACAGGAAGAAATAAAGAGGTAAGCCCATTCCCTACTTCAAGAGCTTTACTCGATATTACAGCCCAAGGGCCTTAGCATTAGATTCTTACCAGCTCTGAAATCCCTCCGGTGATTCTGACGGTTGACAGCAGGACTTTAAAGCAGACCTATCGGTTTGAAGGAAATCGGAAATGATAGTCTTCGGGGATGAATCAGACAAAGCCGGGTCGGATAGGTTTACTCCAGCTTCTTCACCACTTGCTGGGACGTTGCATAAAAGATTTAAGCAAAATGATCATGAAATCGCAGGCCTGTACCAAAATTGGAGGTAGCACGAATTCTGCCTTTCTAGCACTAATTCCAAAGGAAAAGGGAGCGCTATCGATTTAGGCGATCTCTCTTTACCTTGATGCTACAAAATTATAAAATTATAGCAAAGCAGGGCTTAAAAAAATGCTGCCAAGGTTGATTCCGGAAAATCAAGGTGGTTTTGTTCATGGAAGGCAAATTCTCGACAACATTATCCTTGTCCAAGAAGATATACACTCAAGCTACACAAAAGAGGAAAAAGGTATGGCAATCAAACTCGATCTAGCTAATGCGTTTGACCGTGTGAGACATGATTTCATGTTTGCTGTAATGCAGAGGTTTGGGTTTGATAATCAGTTCATAAATTGGGTAAAAGCTTGCATCAAAGCCCCATGGGTAGCACCCTTGGTAAGCGGCGAATCACCTTGAAATTCTTCAAAACTTCTGGGGTTGAGGGCAGGGTGCCCCCTTCATTCTTTGTATGATTCACAGGAGCTTAGGTCACAGTTACAAGCTCCATCCGCCCTCCCACCTTGAGCTCTTTAGAGGAGCATAAAATAGCCCCTCGGTTCAAAGTGAGTCACACTCAATTTCTTGCGGCGACACTCTAATGTAGAGACCACTTTAAAGGCGACAAGGTTACTAATCAGGAACTAGACATTTGCATAAATTATGCTCTGGCGGTGAGATAAACTACAACAAAAGCATAATCCACGGTTGGCATTGTAACCCAAGAGAACTGCTGCATATTAGTAGGGTGTTAGAAATGGAAGCCACTCCAATCTGGGATAATTTCATTTACCTCGGCATCCCAATCTTCAAATCTTCCGTAAAAAGGTATGCTTGGGCCGCCAGCGATGCGACAAATCAAATCAAAATTCAAAATTGAGATGAGTGGCTCCAGTAGGAAGTTGGTGCTTATGAATGTTGTTATCTCTAGTTTACCAATCTATCAATGCTCGGTGCTCCTTGCCCCCAAAACAATCTCCAACAAAATAGATGAGCTTCTCAGGAAATTCCTTTGGGAAGGGGGAAGGAATTGCGAAAGGAAGATGCATTTAGTCAACTGGAGAAAAGTAAAGACCCCAAAGATGGAGGGAGGCATGAACATCAGGGATGTGGCGTCCCATAATATTTCCATGGGAGGGAAGATTCTGTGGAATATGACAGCAGGCAAGCAAACATGGAGTAAACATTTGCTAAGGAAAAAATACTTCTCTGGCAGCTGGGACAGATTCTTAGAGAAGCCCCCATTAACGAAAAAAGGCTCCCCTATCTTCCACCTCTGCCATAGAGCCATGCCTCTCCTCAAGGCCCATATCACCTGGATTCCGGGGAATGGTTCAAAGATCAATTTTTGGGAGGACTCCATCCTTGGCGGACAACCCCTCTCAGACCTTAGAGAAATTGAGACTATTAAGAATTGGCTGATGCATAGAATTCTGCGAGAACTCTTTGGGACATATCCATGGAAAAATGATGACAAGAACTCACAGGAGAATTTTGGGATCTTGGCATTTATCGGAGGAGCTTAATGTGAAAACCTCATTTCGGAACTTCTTCAAGGAAGAAACCCCTCCGGTGTGAGATAAAAGTGAGGGAACTATCTGAGGTTGCTGGCTGGCGGCTACAAGGCTGATTGCAGTGCTCCTTGGGATCCCCCCAATCCTGGGTTGTGGAAAGCCCTTTGGAACTTCCCTCTATCCCGAGGGGTTGATCTTTTGCACGGGCGCTCTGCATAGAGCATTTTAACCTTTGACAATGAAGAGAAGAGGCTGGGAATGGCCCTCTCGCTGCCCCCTGTGTATACAGTCTGAAGAATCGATTGCTCACCTCCTTATCAAATGTGATTATTCCAAAAAAGTTTGGGAAATCCTGGTGGGTTCTATAGCCCTTCAGATTCCTATTGAAAGCCAAGCTCTCTTCAACATATGGATGTCCCTGTCCCCTTTCGATTTTAAAAAAAACACCAGTTGAAAACTATTTGGATGTGGATTCCAAAGTTTGTATCATTTGGGCTTTCAGCTAAGCGCAACAGCGAAATTTTCAGGAGGAAAAAAGGATGCCTCATCAGGTAGCCATCAAGATCCAGTCATGATCCTGAAGCAATCAAGCTAGACCGGTCGAACTCCGCCACCGACAACCAAGGAAGAGACAATTGGATCAAAGTGTTTCGACCTACTTGCAAAACCATACCACGAGCCACTTACTCAAAACTTCGAGAAAATGGGAAATTAAACTAGGAACAAGAATTTCTGAGATGGAGGTCGTCCTTAGAGGACTGGTGGCTCTAGTTTGACGGTGCCTCGAAGGGTAATCTTGGTGAGGCAGGAGGTGGAGGAGTTCTCACTGACGCCAACAGCTCAACTAAACTTTCCTATGCCTGGAACCTAGGGTACGCTTCCAACAATCAGGCCAAATTCCTAGCCCTGCAGCGAGGAGCTAAATCAAGCTATTAAACTCGGAATCAACAAGATCAACATTGCGGGAGACTCAAAGCAGGTCATAGACGCCATCAACCTGAACAAATCCCCTAAGAATATGTGCTTGACTCAGCTCCATAAGAAGATTCGACTTCTCTTGGACAAAATTCAGGATTATAAGATTACATCACGTGTTTAGAGATTTGAACAGGGATGCAGACAAAGAAGCCAACATAGGATCCACGCATGCCAAAGGACAAATCCAAATCAATGAAGAAATCTCATACTATCCGATTCCCTAGGATGAAGCGGACGTTTGGTCAGTCTCCCTCCCATCAAACTGGTTTTATTCGGAGAGTGATCCATCCTGTAGGGCAGGACAAGAATCAGTCCGGTGAGATCGAACCCATACCTCCCTGAGTCCTTGTCCGAGGGGGCAAGATAAACTTAGCAGAGTGGTTAAAGGCATCCGCCCTCTTCTCAAACAAAGCCAAGCTAAATTGTTAGCAGGAAGCAAAGGTATTCTAGCCTGCGTTTTGGAACATGGACGAAAGCCGAAACCCCCCTCACGCCTAAGGAAGCTTTAGAATGGGTCAGTGGAAACATCAGATACCTACACTAATCCAGATGGAGTGGGACAATCGAAGATGGAATTGGAGACAAAGGCAGGCTCTACGATGAGAGTACCAAAGGTGAATTTGAAGGACATGGCATACATGGGCATTCTGGGGAAGCGACTCAACAATTTTGGAAGCGGAAGGTGGAGGACTTAACAAGCGCTTTCCAGCAAGATCGTTTAAAACCCTCACTGGCGACCACATTTCTTGGCAAAGAGGAAGCGTTAAAGTTGTAGCTTCAATCTGGAGTTAATAAATCCCGGACCAAAATTTTGATTGAATGGACCTACTAGTTTTAAAGTATGTTCTTAGCAGTCATATGGTACGGAGAATGAACTTCTGAAGCGTTGCTTTCGATCGAATAATAATACGGGTTCGGCAGCCCCTCTGCCTTACTATAAATAAAATTCCATACTTCGTTTAGTTAAAAAAAATAATTTAATTAACTTACAAACAAAACATCAAATTAATATATGAAATTCTTTTTGTTTGTAGAATAAAAATTATTTTTCTATATAATGAACTAACTAAAATATAGATAAAAAGTTTATTATGAAAAATCATAAATAATAATAATAATAAAATGGTTTATAAATATTATATATTTTGAAAAATAGTTAATATAAAATTTATTTTGATATATAAATATTATATCAATAAGATAACATTTATTTTATTTTTTATATAGTATGGTTGATGATTTGTGTCATACTTTGTATCGTTTATTTTAATTGATTATTATTATTTATATGATGTTATAAGTTATATTAATATAATAAGTTATATTAATGCGAAAAACTCCCGAACCTAATTGAGATTTGTTTTGGTATTGAGTTGGTCAAGAACTACAACTCTCAAGACTTAATAATTTTCAATGGGTAATGAAGTGGCCAAACTCAACCAAATGACACATTATTTATGGGCTAGGTAGTAGTGTTGTAGATTATGTGATATCGATATCCCGTTTCCAACAAATAACAACTTTGACCTTTTAGAGTAGCCATGAGCCTGACTCGATCATAAACCTTTAACCTAACTCCTAAAATTTTCCATGCATAGGAACACCGTTGAAGAGATGACTCGATAATCAAAGGAATTTTAGCTTTGACAAAGTATAAGAGTTGACATTTTCTTAAAGGATTTAAATAGTAAATTAAAGACTCTAACTTATAAGGGACAACATTGAAGAACTTCATCATAATTTTACAATTACCCTTTCACTTCCATTAACAAGTTCTCTTTTCGAGGTGTCCTTAAAATAATAATAGAACAACCAACCCTCGGTATGATAAAGGAAATGTAAAATTGCTAGGAAGCCATTAGGAATGCTTCTAATGATCCCTTAAAACTTGATAAGATCAATGCATTACAAAGCCCTAATTAAAAAGGGAAAAAAAGATACTATATCAATAAAGGCAAGAAAAACTTTCACAACTATACAAGTAGTTGGATCCTAAGAGTTAAGGCCAAATTCTAAAACACAATACTAAAGAAAATAAATGGATTCCCTTATGGAATTTGGAATTCCTACCTTAAAATTCTTCATGAGTTCCCTAATGCCATGGAAACCTTTCCTATTGTCCCTACAAAGGAAAAGTTTTTTCTTTAGATGACATATAGTTCGAGGTTAATGGCTCACAAATGGGAAAGCTAAGGACATTGAAGGCTACCCAATTTCCAGAAATTTTTAAAATCGGGAGGGCCAATCCTTATCCCTCACATACACAAGCTCTTCAATTTAGCAGAAAAAAAGGATTCCCTAAACCTTGGATGAAAAACCTCATTGTTCATATTTTTTAAAATGGGGATAAAAACATTCCCTCTAATTATATGACCATTATGATTATCCCGATTTAGCCAAACTTTATGGAATTATTTTGGAAGAAGATTAGCATTTGGCTAGAAGTCACGCGATTAAAAGAGATAAAGGCCAAGCCGGTTTAGGAGATATCATTCAAATGTGGACCATCTTGTTACCTTTAGGATCGTGGCAGAGGTTCCGCCCAATACTAAAAACCAATCTTTTTTGTTATTTGTTGACTTTAGAAAAGCTTTTGACATGGTTCCTAGGAAAAACCTTTGGAATAGGTTGGAAGGGATAAAGATGCCTCTCGAGTTGAGAACACTGCAATAATAAGGATGTATGAAAACGTTATTGCTAAGTTTGAAACACCGAGGGCTGGTCAAAAAAGATTAACAGGCTGAGGAGTCAAACGAGGTTGTCCCTTGTCCCCTACCCACTTTAGCATATACATTGATATAAATTAGAAGGAGAATGCTTGGAAAAAGCGGGTTGTGTGACCCCTACTCTCCTTTGGTATAGTGTAGTGCTTCTTTGTGTGATGATATAGTTCTTATGGGAAGGAGTCCCCATGATCTTGAAAACCAGCCTAAGAATCCTCAAAGTTTTTTGCTCCAATATGAATGCATTTGTTAATGCTGATAAGACTAAGTTCATGATTAGTAAATCCAATAAGATCCCTTATGATACCTTTGTGTATGACAACAACAACTTGGATGAAGTGAATTCATACAAATATCTTGGAATTGATATTCACCACAAACTTAGTGGAATTATAGTATTGAGAAAAATATTATTGGGGAATGTAAATCTTATTATGGGCAGAAAACAATTGTAAATCACATGAACTTTGGAGTTGGGATAAGAAAAACTCCTCTTCGAGACTCTTTTTACACCTGTTATTCTTATGGATGTGAAGTATAGGGCTGTAGTATCTCTCATGAATCCTAGTGAAATATAGAGCAAATACAAAAAAGAATTTTATAACCTATAATCTTAAAATTAAAGGAAACATGCCCTATCCCATCCTCCTTGTGAGGCAAGCCTCTCCCCATTGAGAGCATGGCTGACTAGATACCTAATGTATAAGAACAAGTTAAATAACATGGAGACAAGAGGCTACCAAAAATTACTTCAAAATCAAGTCATAACCACCATCTACTCAAGGGATGACATAAAGATGCTAGTCTTGGCTAAGCTATTGGAGATTCATGGGAAGAAACCATTTTCAGGAATAAAGATACTATTAAAAAAGCGTCGGATCAAAATTTGGAAAAATGTGGTGTGATAAAGAGTTGGAGGAAAAATAAAATTAGGTATTATAAAGATGTAATTAACCCTAATCTAGAGAAAGATCCAAAATTATCATCTGTTTTGCCAAGTGTAAGGAAAAAAATAAACATTGCTAAGATAAAAACAAATTCTCCCCAACTTTATTGTGAAACTAGGTATTGGTCAATTCCTAAGTGGGATGAAAAGTGTGTCCTGCTGGGCCTTTACTAAGAAGGTAGAAGATGAAAACCACTTTCTCTTAGATTGTCAAGCCTATACCCATATTAGATCTCATTTTTCAAAATATTGATCACTACCAACCTTCCTAACCTCTTAACTCAATGAAAGTATGGTGATCTTGGAAGCTTCTCTTATTGTTTTTGGAGCACAAAACAAAATTCTAAAAAATCCTGCAAGTAATCCTTACCCTCTTAAGGTCCAGATAGACCAATTAGGTTTTAGTGAGCGTTAATCATCATCATCATCAACATGTTTTTATTTTAGAATGTAGTTTTGTATTGTTGTTTCTCTTTTGTTTTATGTGTTAATATTATTATAAATTTAAATTTGTTTGTTGTGAATAATTTTATATATAATTTTATTATATATATTATATATTAATTTTTTTAATGTGTTAATATCTTTATAAATTTGTATATTGTGAATAATCCTACACAATACCCCATCAAGCTTATAGATCTAAGCTTTGCCACCTTCGAGCATGCAATTCAAGGTGAGTCAATGACCCTATCGATTCCTTTGGTGATGGTGCATTAGCAGTGGCTTCTATGTGTAGATATTGAGATGCTATGTGGCTATTACTAGTTCTTACATGGGTGTTGAAATAGGTGGTACTTCAATCATATAATTTTTTTTTTATGTGGTGTATTATTATAAATTTAAAAATTTGTTTGTTGTGAATAATTTTATATATAACATGTAGTATATATTGTTTTTTAATGTGTTAATATCGTTATAAATTTGTATATTGTGAATAATCCTACACAATAATGATGAGACAAATGTAGTTTATTATATATTATATATATATTAAAAGCTTTGTCAATTTCAAAATTGACTTATGATAACATATTTTTTCTCTTTAATATTAATATCACCAATAATTTCAATATCATATTTGACACATAATTATTATTTATGTCTTAGTACAAAATATCTTATTATATTAATATATCATTAAAATTTCATAAAAAATATCTATTTTATTTTAAAATATAATATTTTAAAATTCAGTTTCATAATAATACTTCTCATTTTATATTAAAAAAATACATAAATATTTTTTATTCTATTCTAATTTTTATATAACTAAAATTATAATATTTTAAAATTTAATTTCATAATAATACTTCTTATTTTTATATAAAAATACATAAATACTTTTTATTCTATTCTAATCTTTATATAACTATATTTTTATTATTTTTCTTTATATATATATATTTTATCATATTCTAATCTTTATATAACCACATTTTTCATTATTTTCTTCGTAACCTTTAGAATTTCATTCTCATACATTATTGATAACTTCTAATGGTTATCTCTCTAATATATTTCCATTACAATATAATGATTATCTCTCTAATATATGAGGTGACAAGTCATCTATTTTTGTTTTCTTTACAATGTTATGTTATTTGAGGGTGTTTTATATAGTTTTTTTTTAATCTATAAATACGTTTATGAATTGAAAATAATAAATTTTGATTATATATATATATATATATATATATATATATATATATATATATATATATATATATATATATATAATCAAAATATATATATATATATATATATATATATATATATATATATATATATATATAAATCTTATCATATCTAACTTAGGAAAAATATTTAAATTTTAAATTTTTAATTATTTAAAAAATTAAAATATATATATTGATTTTTTATATATTTCATTTAAGTTGAATGAAAAATACATTTTATAAATCCTTTAAAATATTGTTAGAGAGAGTCTTGATTAAAAAATAGAGCCTTGTTTATTACAATACATAGGAGTTATCATAGCTTATCTTCCACACGATAATTTACAAACATCTAATCTTCAAAAGTTCAACTTCAATCAATGGTTCATATATAAAAAAAACCATATATTATTTGATACAAAAATTCTACATCTCTATGACAAAAATGATATAATTGTTCATAACAAAACATTGATCAATTCTACATGCTCAAATACATCAGGTTCATTATTGAATCTCCTAAAAAGATTCACTATCATAGGAATCTTTAAATATGGATGGTGAAAAAATGTTCTTGTAGGATCTAGGCCATCCTTGATTTCCCTCCAGTGCCCAGAACCATCTAGTTATAGACCCTGCTTGGACAGAGAGTTTGTTTCCCTACTAAGTTCTTTATAGACAAGTTCAAAGAAAACAAAGTTAAAAACAATTAAAAATGCTTTAACTTCTTCATAAATTGGGTTGGTACCAAGTTTGTCATTCTACTTTTTCCTTTCATCCAATTGATCACAATCATTGAGTCCTTAGACACTTGAAATTTTGATACTCCATGTTGAAGAACTGATTTTAAGAGAAATTTTAGTGCAAGGAGCTCAACAAAGTTGTTTGTCCCTTTCCCTAAACCTTATGTGTGTGTAGATGACAATGTACATAGCACATGGTAGAACACTATTTCTAAATATCTTTGTGACATTTTTAAGTAAATATGTTTTTTGGCAAATCTTAGGTAAACTTTAGTCCATATGTACATAGGTAATACTATATAAACCATATATCTTATAACTACATTAAAGTGCCAAACTATATATACTATATATCTTGTGCTATGTTAAAATTCCAAACGTGGAGGAGCTACAAAGCAACAAGTCCCTTCCTTTAAGTAAGATGGTGCAACCACACCCGAAATAAGTAGCATAGGTGGAAAAGATTGTCAGTCATGAAAGCTATCAAGGAGACACGATAATTGTAGCTTAGTGGTGTACAAAACATTGGATAGCATGGTTACCAAAACTAATTCCATCACTTTCTATCATTGTGAGCATAGTGGCTTAACTATGTTGTAGTCCCATATTGACATGACATAGTAGCTAAGATATAGTTATCCCAATGTTCTAGTTATACTATGTAGTTATATTTTAAAGAAACATGAGAGGTAAACCCTAATATGTTTGAAGTAGATAACATCGATAAGGAAGTGGATCTTGAAGGAAAGGAAAACTATATAACCCCGAGAAGGCTAAGAGCATATTGGAACAAGCATTACGAGCATATTGAAGTTATAGGGATTTTATTTGACATCTTGTTATTTGATGCCCTAATGTGTTTTTATTAGGGTAGGGCTCTTGTAAATGTTTGCAAGTATTAAGTACTCAAAGGTGTTTGTCATGATTTAAAAACAATAAGGTGGGACACTCATTTTGCATGTTCATGCGAAATAATTTTGACAAAAAACATCATGTATCAGTGCATGCAAGTTCTATTTAGTAATCAAATTCCATGCATTCACACTAGATGCCTAACCAAATTGAAATTTGGAGGGTTGCATTCACATCACTAAATCAAACATTATCAAAATAACATTAACTATTTTAGTGTGGGATCTTATATGTCTAGCAATTAATACTTTGCATTAATAACTACCATGTTTGAGCTTTTCCCAATACCTCTTGAACATGGTTTAAGTTTCCAATTTTCAACACATAGGGGAGATATCCTCAAGGGTGTGGAAATGAATGCATGTCAAATTGAACATTGGTTTCATTTCATATTCCTTCACCTTTCTCAATAGCTTTGACAATGTCTTGAAGTCACAGTTCCGAGAAAAGATGCTTAAATATAATTGATTGTATTTGACAAACATGTTGTGTGTTATAGTCATCACATAAATATATCTCTTGTGTAAAAGAGTTGAGTGCAACTCATTTGAAATAAGGAGCTATAGTTTTAATTTGATCCCAACAAATAGAGTCACAATGGATACCTTGAAATTAACATTGTAGATGCTCTACAAAATGTAGCGATTAACCTAGTGTAGTTCTCAACAAAAATATATACCATATATGATGAAAGCAATAACTCTATTAGTACACATAAATGGGTGCCATGATGCTCTATAGATAATTTGGATGGGCTTCTCTAAGCTAATGACGAAGCTATAATTTTCCTAGTTCCAACGTTGTCACTGCATCCATTGTTGTTAGCGATACTTGTGCCCAAATCTTGGAATTTTCATATCAATGGTGTCATATGTGATCCCGATACCGAATACATATAGGAAACACATGTATCTATAAGAGATTGTATATGTTTGGTGATTATTTACTATATTTGTGTTTCTTATTATAACTTGTTTTGTTTTGGTTGTGAGTGTAGGTCCTTGCTAAAGGAATTCATGACCCATGCATACTTGCAAATAGAAACAACAATAAATTTAGGTCAGTTATCACAATGTGATGATTCAAAATATGGACAAGTAAAATTATAGATGGATAATTGTTTGATTTCAAAAGTGAAACATTGAACCTCTTATAGTTGATTTGGACCCGAGTTTCATGAAGAATTTACCGATAACCAAAAGGATAAAGCATGGTAAATTATGGGTCACATAGATGCACTGGTCTATTGTTATGCATGTGAAGGTACTATTTATAAATCTTCCTCTTTCAAAAATTGATTTTATTGGATTGCAAAAAACTAAATATATATGAGCTCAAATATTCAAGCTTGTTGATAGGTATGATTGTACCCAAAAAATCAGTTGCTCAAGAATCTAGAAACATTCTTCAACACAAAATTATCCAACATCCACCAATTGCATTTGTAAATTTTAAACCTTTGAAGTGAAACAAGGCATACATATTCTTAAGCAAAATAGAAAGAACAACAATGACATACACATAGAACAGAGATTTTCCTTGGGAAACCCTTAATTAGGAGAAACCAACAAACTTTATAGCCACACCTCTATCTTTTTCACTATATTAACTTCACTGTTAAAGGTGTTTTGAAGCATCCAAAAGGAAACCCTAATATGTTAACCAGGGTCATTGCAACCATGATTCCTTAACCAAAATTAAGATTACAATGGATGAAAACCATTGGTGAAAAACAAAATAGGCCAAAAGCGGGGACCAAAAACAACCCAAATTTTTTGGCTGAGGGCTCTTGACCCCAATGTTGCCCCCCCAACGCATACAAATAGTGCATGAAGATAGCCATGTAAAGAATATAACACATTCCCAATAGCATTTCATTGGTAGAGAAGGCATTGGAATGGATAATACGAGTAATAAAAATATGAGAATGCAAAGTTGTAGTTCACATGAATGAAAACACACTTGCTAGAGATTATGTTTGAAAAGAAGCGAGCATGTACTGGAAGCTTTAGTTGAAGAACAATCACACACCACCACAACCACAACAAGAACATGCGACAGGTACAACACCACCACCACAACTAGAGCATGTCATGAACTCAACATGCCACACGTGTAACACTTGTGAATCTATATATGCTTGTGAAAATCTGTTTATATAATTTCTAGATCTAAAACTTAGGCAAATAGCATTGTATGAATGGTTGGTCATCAAACCTATTAATATTATTGCAAGTTATAGTATTAGTTAAATTCATAATATGAAACAAACGTTATTCAACTCCGCAACTCTTGAAATTCCTTAATTAAAAAGTAGGAAATGCTTTGAGAAATGAAAAACACCTCAATACAAAACCAAATAAAATGACAAACCATTTGATTAGTTCACATAAACATTTAAAAATAACAATGATAAAAGTTGAGATTACTAAAATAAAATCCACACAATTAATTAAGTTTTTGCAAACTACAAACTAATATTAATGTTAAAAAGATAACAAACCAATCCATATATTCTAACATGAAAATCAAACCAAAAACATTACTTAATGAAAAAATAATATCCTTCCTCACCATTAATTCCAAACCATCTACATAATATCCTTCCTCACCATTAATTCCAAACCATCTACGCTTATTGTATTGTCCAGTGAGTATATAGTAATGAGTTAGCAATGACTTTCATATTAGTTTTGTGTTGACTTGAAAATTTATATCAATTTAAATGTTCAACACCAACAATTAAAAATTTATTTTTTTAAAAACAAAAATAATTTTTTTTTAACTTTTCATTCTTCAATAACTTGATAGTGTTATTGCAGCCTTCACGTATTTCCAAACCTTAAATTAATGAGAAAAGACAAAACCACAAAAAAAACTAATATAATGTAATGCAATTGTGTGTGCATTGTTACATAATATATCATTAAAATCTAATATTGTTTTGTTTTTTCAAATGAGGTAAAATTTAAATTTTTAAGTAAAACTTTTACATAGTAAGGCTGCCGTGAAATTTTCTTACTTATTTTTTTTAATTTTTTAATTTCAATAATTTTACATTTATTAATATTTTTTAATCTTTCAATTTCCAATAATTTTACATTTATTAACATTTTTTTAATCTTTTAGTATAATTTTATAGAAATTTGTATGTAGTAATTTTAAACTTTTAAGTCATATTTTTAAAATATAAGAAACATTGAGATGTTTTACTTTTTAATTATTATAAAGATCATGGAAATTACAGATCTGCATTCTTTTCGAAAGACTAAGGAAATGCCTGAATATTATTTATATAAATGCCGTCTGAGACACTATGATAAGTTTTGAATGATTACATGCAGTCTTTATATACTGTTAATTATAAACTTATTTCCTTATATCTACTACCCTTGAACTTATCAAATAGAATCTTATGTTATCTATCCCCTTTCTTATTCAATTTTTTATATTTCATGAATGGCGTAATATTACTTGAAGCTATCCCATTTGTACGAAGCTTCTATGGATATGTATAGAGTCCACTAACTTTCTAAGTGATTCCCATCGGGGCAGAAGTTGTCCCCTTGCGAATTTCTTATCTAGTGTCTCCGTTCTCTTCCATACTAATACTCCACATCCCTTTATTTTAGCCATATATATTCTTCGACGCTTATCTCGAGGTACACCTTTTTCAACTTTCTCTTGTACATATTTTCCCCTTTAATTAGAAGTTTTAATAATAGATTATCCGATGTTTGATTTGATGTAATGTGATTTGTTTTATTGAATTGAATCCCACTTCATTACTTTTTTTTTTACGATAAATTTTGTACGGGAAACTCACTCGATACTTTCCCATTTTGTGGATGATATGAGGTGCTAAACCATCATCCCAAGGATACAAGGCTCGAACCCGTGACCTTTCCCCATACCGAAATATCAATTGATACAATGAGCATTATGTAGAACATTTAAGTTCATAAGAAATAACGAAGTTTTTGGGAGATAATATATTGATAAATAAATTGTAATACATAGTTGATTATGAAAAATGATATTTCATAAAGTTTTTGGGAGATAATATATTGATAAATAAATTGTAATACATAGTTGATTATGAAAAATGATATTTCATAATGTTGGATTGTGAAAAGCTTTTAGATGTTTAAATAAAGAGAAGAAATCTCCAAACTAATAGTTTCTAAGGTACAATATTTGTTAAGATTTTGTAAACATGGTAGCAAGTTAAAGGGTCGTGGTTATGGGGAAAACTAATGATTAAGTGTGCTTGAGTCAAAGGACTCTCAGTAAGGGTGACCTTCTTGAGAAGTCTTGATTACCAATCACAAATCTAAAAAATATCCAAGGTGACCACTGACATTATGTAATACATTTCAATGGTTTCAATCTTCACACATATGATCTTCACCTAATGTAGTGTGAATGATATGTGGACTATTCATTTTCATGAAAAATTGGTCATTAGTGAATGACACTAATGGGAGATGGATTGAATGGTTTCAAATACATAGTTAATCCCTAAAATGATATTTTATAATCATGATACAGTTGAATCCATGTTTATGTAATATGGAAAAGGGTGCAATCATATTGAGAGTAGGGTATTTGTGTTGTAGAGTTTACATTATAATTGTTAATGCAACATGCATAATTAATCTTGACTATTAGATTGATGAAGAGAATTATGAAGAGGACAAGATGTGTCATGAAGGATGTGGCGGTTATTTCGAAAGATCAAGCTTTGGATGTTCTATGTTACCACCACCAAAAGTGAGTTATTGTAGGCTACTCAGCCATATTAGCGGGACAATTGCTAAAGAGCAATACTAGTTTAGATGAGTTGCTACTTATTTCTTTTTTCTTTCCCAAGCAAAACTTTTCAGGACCCCCCTCCCTTCCTCGGCGTATTCAAATGGAGGACAACTCAATCATGACGATAATATGAGCTAGTAACCCAATGAGACTGAGTCGAACTTGAAGCCCAATCATACTAGAGCTGGAGACCTCACGATGAACTACCAAGAAAACCTCACAAGATCCCCCCTCTTCCTCGAAATATCAAGATGGATGGTGGCTCAATCACTAGCCACAATAGTAGTCGGTAACCATAAGGGACTTGATCGGATTTGAAACTATAAGTTATTGCCTCCTCATTTGCAACATGCCTTCGGAAGATGGTGTTGAAGAACTAGGGAATTAATAGACTTGAAGAGCTACACATTCCAAGAGAATGTGGCATATAAAGATACTATTATAACATTGAAGCACAAGTGAGCATAGCTCAACATATATAGAAACACACAAAAACCATAAAACTTCTATAAACTTCAATTATAGATCGATCCATATGACCATCTATATATACCCTCAAAGTGTAACTAATACACTTGAAGTGAGGAAGACATAGTCAACTGTGGTAGGCTATGATGCACATCGAACTCCTTGATTTCTGCCTTGACCTACGCACCAATTGATTGCCACGTTTAAACCAAATGACAAGTCGATTGTCAACTATCATCTCATTACTTCCGGAAAATCCATATGTATAATAAAGTTGTTGTTCTAACACCCCTATCAACATAATTGTCTAGAGATTCAAGACATAAAATTATCTTCTCCATACACCCCACATACATAATTGCAACTTCTTAATTGTATGTTTTGGAAGATTTTTAACCTATTATCAGGTTCATAGAACATTGTCTAAAGATTCAAGACATAAAATTATCTTCTCCATACACCCCACATAATTGCAACTTCTTAATTGTATGTTTGTGAAGATTTTTAACATATTATCGGGTTCAAAATCTGTGAGAGTCACATCAAACATTTTCTAGAATGCAAATGCATTAAAAGTAAGAGGTAAATAATTAGAGTGAACCAAAGGTAGATGCTCACGATAATAATAACGATGGAATCTAGAAAACTTGCACGTTGGAAGTTTAGGGACGATGAAGTAGGATGGAAAAGAAAAGTTTGTTTTTATCTGAATAGCATATGGCTTAAGGAAAGAAGAAAGTGGATTGATGACAAGGCTGTCCGATACCCACCAGATCGATGTGATATGAAGTAGATTTGTACTAACGGACAAGCAAAGATCAAAAGTTGGCTTAAAGGACATGCTCATGCGTGATGGTTGACATACTGATTTGTTGTACATGCAAATGCTAATGATTTGTAATATAGAATGGTTGATATTACTGATTTTACAACTTACAAAAGTTTCAGAAGTATTTTAAACGTTTTAGGTTTTTGATTTTTTTTCATTATTATTAGAATTTTGTAAATTGATTATATATATATTTTTAAAATAATTATTGATGAAATTTCAATTTTAACTTGTTTTTGAGTGTATAAATGGATTCAACATTAGGATTTTCGAGTCTCATCTCCATAGCATTAAGAACACATAATATCAATTAGAAAAGCTTCAATTTCATCCATCCTTCTAAATTTTTGGTCAAATTTTGAAAAAAAACGATAGACAAAGAGTATATGTTTAAACTGAGTCTCGTCATCAAAGAGTAAAATCACATATTTTATTCATTATATGATGCTATAATTTGGCATATAACTAGTGTGCACTTCTGCTTGAAGTTCGTTGGAGGAATACCCATAGAAAGTGTTTTGAAAGTTGTAGTAAAGAGGAGTGGCTACTATAGAGACTATATGCTTGGATAAACCCTTGAGGAGAACGCTGGAGGAATACCCATAGAAAGTGTTTTGAAAGTTGTAGTAAAGAGGAGTGGCTACTATAGAGACTATATGCTTGGATAAACCCTTGAAGAGAATGGTGATGGGTTAGTGATATGAAACCCCAAATGCTACCAAAAGAAGTTCATGAATACGTTGCGACCTAACTTTGTATGATTGTGATCTGCCATACTGGAGAAGTTGTTGTTTGCACCCACTGGAAGAATTGTTGTTCCGTGTATACATGATTTTGGCCTATGGGCCACACATTGCCCAAGATATTTTCACTATTGAAATGATAAATCCATTTAGAAAGAAAGCATGGATATTAAGAGTATGTTGTCACTATTATTAGCAAAACAATAAGCTGGTCGTTGGTTGATTAATGACATTTGTGTCCATATTGAGTGTAGACAAAACCTTGGGTTGGGTGGAGCCACACTCCTACTGATCAAGTAAAATTTTTATGACATGTTTCTTTTTAAAACTGCCTTTAGCATGATATTTTATATTTATTTTTGTCCGTCATAATATGTATTGTATGTGTTTTTTAAACTTTTATTATAAATACAAGAGCAAATGTTTTTGTGAATAGAGAGATAACTTGTGTCTAACATAAAATTATTATGAAATTATATTTGACATAAAATCATCAAACTACAAAAATTAATATAAAATTAATATTAAAAAAAATTAAATAAATTGAAAAACAAAAAAATAATCAAGATTTTCCACCTTTCTATACTTATTATCACACAAGAGTTGATAAACTTTTAAACAAAATTTAAAATATTTATTATAATTTATGACACAAGAGTTGATAAAATTATCAAACACAAAAGCAATTTAATACTAAATATTAATAGACTTTTAAACAAAATTTAAAACATTAATTATAATTTATGATTTAAAACATTAATTATAATTTATAATACAAGAGGTGAGAGTTGATAAAATTATCAAACACAAAATTAATTTAATACTAAATATAAAAAATTAATAAACTTTCAAACAAAATATAAAACATTTATTATAATTTAATATTAAATATCTATTAACCTTAATTTAAATACTAGACTAATTTAATATTAAATATCTATGAACCTTACCTTTTTGGGTAGTCCTCGTAGTCTTTCAACATGCAATATTCATGAATCCTCATCAGCCTTCACTTTTCAGTCTATCGTGTTATAAAATTTATAACCCACTGGAACAACTAAAACGCTCCAGCTTTGGCAATTTGAGGAGCATGTTGTGCACCGTGTAGGCTATGCTATACCATTTATAATCCATTAGAACAATTAAAAGGTTCTTAGCTTTGGTAATCTGAGTGTAATTTTGGTAAATTCTAAAATTATGTATTATATATTTGGAAACATTCCAATTTCAACCACGAAATATGAGATAAAAGCTTTCTAAAAATGCAGTATGTCAAAATCTGGAAGAAGCACTATATATATATATATGTGAATTACTATTTTTTGTTGTTCATAATTCATTTTTGAATGTAGAAATGAATTCAACATGTTAAAAAATTCCAAGGGCACTTAGATTCTACAGAAATAATCACTTAAATCTATAAATCTAACAATTTTTAGCCAAATTTCGGATAAATATCCCCGAAAAAAATCTTTATTTCATAGAATCTTTAACCTATAAATATATATATAATAAATTTATATATAAATATATAATATGAATAAATTTTTACTGACTAATCAAATTGACTGTTTGATAAATTAAGTGCACATCATCAATGACAGATAAATTTTGAAATTGATAATATTTAATGATTAAATAAAAAAAAAAAAAAAACATTTACCCGACAAATTTAACCTCTGAGTGGAGCAATCAACTACAAAAGAACATTAAACAAGAAATAAAGTATTCTAGTAGACAATCGAACCAACAAGAAATGTATGCAGTCATACAAATGGAGAGAAGGTCGAATCACTCTGTCGATTGATGTTGGACCAGATACATCCTTCTAGTGTTGTTGGTAAAGAAAATCTAGTTCTTTCATTAATTATCGAGCTACTTCCTCGAACCCTAACATTTGTTTTGAAATAGAATGAGACTCGCAAGCATATCTACTCCAATCAAAGAGGTTTGGAACCTTTTTCATGGGCCACTGACTAGACCCATAACGAATTGATGTACAACAAAAGACCGCTGGAAGACTGCAATGGTCCCACGACTAGAAAGAAGGAAGGTAACGATCCCACGACGAGAAAGAATGAAGGTAACATTTGAGTGTTTTTCTCCCACAGTGGCAACATAGAAAATAAATTTATTTATTAGTTTAAACTTTGATTTTTTGGATTTTTTATAGGTATATTTTTCGATCATTTTTTCCTGAAATTATATTTGAGTGATTGAGTTTATATAATTTGAGTGTTCTGCAAGTTTTTTAGAGTGTTGAATCCATTTATGCATTTAAAAATGCAATTTAAATGACATAAAATGGTAATTTCACCAAAATCTTGTTTAGTCAATTCCAGTAAAAAAATTAAATATTTAGACAAATAAACGAATGCCTTTTTGTTTATATTCAAAACTACTTCTTCACATATCAATAAATTGAAGAAATCAAAGTGAAGGTCTTAAAAGAATCCTTAAATGTATGATAGTTTTTCGGGCTATGTTTTTAGTTGAAGTATGGTCATTTATGTTTTTCCGGCTATGTTTTTAAGTTGAAGTATGGTCATTCATGTTTTTAGTTAAAGTATGGTTATTTAGTAAAATAAATAAGATTGATTATATGTTTTAGTTGAATTACGGCCATTTAGTAAAATAAATAAGATTGATTATATGTTTTTAGTTGAAGTACGGTCATTGAGTAAAATAAATGAGATTGATAATATGTTTTATTAAATGAGATTGATCATATGTGTTTAGTTGAAGTATGTTATTTAGTAAAATAAATGAGACTGATCATATGTTTTTTTGGGTTGAAGGAAGGTTATTTAGTAAAATAAATGAGATTGATCAAATCTTTCATTTAGTCTAAGTAGAGTCATTTAGTAAAATAAATGGGATTGATCAAATCTTTCATTTAGTCTAAGTAGAATCATTTAGTAAAATAAATGGGATTGATCAAATCTTTCATTTAGTCTAAGTAGAGTCATTTAGTAAAATAAATGGGATTGATCAAATCTTTTATTTGAGACATTTAAAATAGGAAAATCAAACTCTAAAGGTAGTATCTTTTAGGAAGAAATATTTTTAAAATATTTTTTGCTCTAAAGGTAGTACCTTAGGGAATACATATTTTTTTTGGGTTATATTATTAGTCGAAGTAGGGTCATTTAGTAAAATAAATGGGATTAATCAAATCTTTCATTTGAGACATTTAAAATAGGAAGATTGGAGCTCTAAAGGTGGTTTTTTTGAGGAAAATTTTGGAAACAACTTATAAGGGGCTAGCACTTCGTAAAATTTTGTAACTGAGCTTATCAACTTTATTGGCACTTTGGAGATTGGAAATCTAAGGTGTATCGAAGTTATAAGGGGAGTAAAATTCGTAAGAAGTTATAAGTTCTAAGCTGCAGGGAAAAATTTGGAAACAATTATAAGGGGGAGTAAAATTTGCAAGAAGTTATAATTTTTTGTAAGTTGTAGGGAAAGTTTTGGAAACACATTATAAGGGGCTTGCACTTTGCAAAATTTTGTAGTTGAGTTTATAAGCTTTATTTGCACTTTGGAGCTTGAAAATCTAAGGTGCCTCAAAGTTATAAGGGGAGTAAAATTTGTAAGAAGTTATAAGTGGACATTGTGTGCTCTTGATAAGTGCAAACATCTCCAAGATAATGACTCAATAAAATTGATATTTTGGTCTCGTGTCCTAGACCCACCTGCAATTGAACAAGGGGGTCTTAGGATCTTTGTGTGTGTGGCCTCGTGG
>SNQJ01S0066124.1:31561-62442 GCA_010110895.2 Picea sitchensis
TTACCAGGCCTCTTCCTTACTGGACACCTATAAGAGGTCGTTGGATAGAATATCATTCCCAAGTGATCCAAAAGTAGAGGATGGGTATCGTTAGATGATGGAGATGAGGTTAGCCAATTTCATTCCATTTTTAAAGTTAAGGGAATTAGAGGCATACTATTGATGCTAATAAGTTGAATGAAGTGCTTGAACTTGAGGTGTATGATGGGGAAATAGAGGTTGTATCTGAACAATGCCAACACTATCATCGAGTTGGCCATATTGCATTGTAATGCTATGATCTTAACCCATACAATATTTGTGGGAAGACAAATCACCTTTTAGAAAGGTGTCATAAATGAACAAAGATTATGAGGAAACAAGTAGATTTTAGATGCCAAGTTATTGGAGCGGTCTTATCGTTGGGTTCATACATTTTTGTTAGGAGATATTTCTATTATAGATGGACATTCATGTTTTGATTTGAGACTTGATCATTTTAGGGCATGATTGGATTCCACTTGATGTAGTCTTTTGAGTTGAAGATCGATTCTTCCAACTCTTCTCAAAGATAATATGGTTACCCTTTTCCACTTTTAGGGGGGTTTATTGATATTGTTGATTTACAGGTCCCAAGACCTCTCACCTTTCAATTGACGAGGGAGCAATATCAATGATGGTTAATGTCATACTTCAAGTTTCAAAGTATACTTAATGATTTTCAGCATTGTGATTTCTCTAGGATGATGGATTAAGGGTTTTTTTACTTTAGTTTATTGAGGATTGATTTATGGCAGGTTGATGAATTGATGATGGATTTAGGATTTGATGATGTTGACACAAATCACTCACATAGAGTTTTGGGTTGGTTAGTTTAACTTTAGAGGATATTTTCCAAGATAGTTTAACACTTGGTGTTTTTGAGTATTTTAGGGGTTTGATGATATTTTGAGGATTTAGTCACTTGCATATTTATGACTTCCATGATTGTTTGACACTTTGATTGATGGTTTAGTTTAATGATTTGGAGTAGCACCAAAAATCACCTAGTTACTTCTCAAGTTTTTGGTAGGATTACGATTCACTCATTGTTGAATCGTTCATAGGTTTCATACATAATGTTTCATGGGATATTTGATTGGGCTATTGGTCGACACTTTTTTTTGTCAGGTGGATTATAGTCAATTTTTTACGGGTCATTTTTTTAGAGAAGTTTTGGGAACACATTTGTTCACTTGATACTCTTTAGACTTCACAAGGATGGTGTTTTGACCTTGCCAAGTACACATGATTATTTTTCATTTTATCTCGACATAATGGATTGTTGGGAATTTTCAGGTTTTCGGATGTGTTGGACTTGCAACCAATTCACTTCTTATCAGGTTTTTCTCTCATCAATTTTGGGTTCACATTAGTGAATACCTAGAGGTTATTTGGCTCATCTATTGTATAGTGAGTTTTCTAGACTTGGTATTTGGCATCCTTTTGGCAATTGTTTAGAAAAATATTCATAGAAACTCATGATGTTTTAGACCATGAGTATCAACTTGAAGACTTGGATGTGTTACCAACATTTTCACTAGTCTTTGTTACCTAGCTATTACTCTTGTATGAACTTATGATTAAGGGGGAGATTGTTAGCAATTTTTCTTCTAATCATTAAGTTCTAAACCACCTTATATTTATCTTAGGTATATTCATTATCCTAAGTAACATATATTTAGTTATTTGGAAAATTAAAAGTGGTAATTGGAGGAATGCACTATTTATTGCATTATCATTTAAATAACACGATGAATAATGATTATGATTTGTGCCTTTCTGTCAATTCTTGATCGTCTTGTTCTTCATTATGTCTTTCATTGGTTTCTTGTATTGCACTTTGATTGCCACAATACCCTATAGTCAATTCCTTGATTGAAAATATGAGTTCACTCATTCTATTATGAATTCACACTACCCCCATGCTAGAATTAACTACACCATGATATTCTATGTTTGTGGTTGAAAGGGGGATCACCTTCTACTTTTTGCAAGACCAAACTATTGGTCTAGAGCCAAGATGAAACATGTAGCCAAATGTGGTCTTCCTCTCATCTCCATCTCTAGCCCAATCTAAGTTGGTGTATCCAACTAACTAGTTCATATTATTACCACAATACTTTATACCAAACTAACAAGTATCCTTGATATAACAAAAAATAATCTTTGCAACCTTGAGGTGGCTTTTCCTTGGATCCTACATGAATCTATAAGCCACACTAACAACAAAGGAAATACCAAGTTAATTGTGGGTTAGATAAATGTGGTTAACAACAAGTTTCTTGTAGAGAGTGGCATTGACTTTATGAGAATCATACTAATTAGTCATCTTTACTCTTGATTGGAAATGTCCAGCACACAATTTATAGTCTTCCATTTTGAATCTATGTAATAGATTCAATACACATTTAGGTTGAGAAATAAAGATACCATCATCTATTTGTAAGACTTGGATGCCCAAAAAGAAACACAATAGACCAAGATCAGTCATTTCAAAAGTATGCGCTAACTATTTCTTCAAATCCAAAATTAAAGCAAAGTTACTTCTAATAATTACTAAATCATCAACATATAGTGCAACAATTGGGGTTTCTCCATTTATATGTAAAATATAGATACTACGATATGATCACAAAATTTGAAACCAAGATTGAGGAAAAAATTATTAATCTTCTCATACCATTCCCTAGGGGATTATTTCAAACCATACAAGGATTTTTTAATCAACATACAACTGACATCCTTCTCAAAGCTAGGGGGTTGCTCCATATAAATATCCTCAGCGAGATCACTTTGTAAATAATCACTTTTGACATCCATCTTATGTACCTCCCATAGAAACGAGCAATAAGGGAAAGAATCAGTGGAACATAGTTCATCTTTGCAACATGGGAAAAGGTTTCAATGCAGTTAATGCCTTCTAGCTAAGAAAATACTTTTGTTACCAAGCGAGCCTTATGCCTTTCAACAACACCTTCAAATGTGAATTTGATCTTGTAGATCCATCACCATTTCACCATGTTATTTCCTTACAGATGAGGAACTAAATCCCATGTTTTACTCTTCATCAGGGATTGGTACTCATTAATCATAACATATTTCTCCCATTCAAGTCAAACATGTGAATTTGCATATGTATTGGTATCACATGCCTCTAGCACACATGTCATTAGAGAAACACTACCACATTGTTTTTAACCTCTTGTTTTCCTTGAGTCATTGATATCACTTGTATCAACACCAACAACTCCATTTCTAATAGTTGTGCATATATGAATACAAATGTCCCTTGTAGAGGTAGATCCTACATCAAAATAACCATTACTTGAATAATCAAGTGTTCCAAAAATTGTGGTCAAATTTTCCATGGAATGTCGATTATAAGTCATTTTTGATACATGAGCCAATTGTCTAGTTGAAAACCTAATTGTGTAGTATCCATTTGATTCGAAAACCTTCAAAGTTTCTATTGGATCGCTACTTAACAACCCAAAAGAAGAATTCAACAAAGTAATATATTAGGTCTTCTCATCAAAGACAACATTTCTCCTAGAAATAATTTCTTGTTTGACTGCATAAAAAATTATGTAGGCCTTTGTCTCTTCAGGGTATCCCACCATAATACAATCATGAATACTGGCATCCAACTTCCTTCTCTTATCATATGGAATATGAGCACATACTTTGCATCAAAACGGTCTTAAGTGTTCGATTGAGGGTTTTATTCCACTCCAATTCTCAAGAGGAGTCATATCCCATATATCTTTTGTTGAAACTGTCTTTAGAAGATAATTTGAGAAGTAGACAACTTTTCCCCAAAACTTAGTCAACATCTCTTTGGTTTGAAACAAACACCATGCCATTATGTTCTATTCTTCCTTTCAACAACACCATTATGTTGAGGTGTGTAAGGTATACATCTCTCCCAAGAGATTCCATTTTGTGAAAAGTATATTTCAAAAGTCTTGTTCACATATTCTTCCCCATTGTTAGATATTAATCCTTTCACAACTCACCTACATTATTTTTCAACGAATGCCCTAAATTCCTTGAATTTTTAAAAGAAGTGATCTTTATTCTTCAAGTAATATACCCAAGTATACCTAAAAAAATCATCAATGAAATACAAAACATACCTTGTACATGTTAGTGATGGTATATTCATGGTACATAGGTCATTATGGATAAGTTTTAGGTGGGTCATTTCTCCCCATGATTTCCCCCTTTCAAATGTAGCCCAATGATGCTTCCAAGAACACACCCTTCACATACATCACTAGGGGAAACAACACTAGGCAGTCCATTAACACTATTATACTTCACCATCAGGTACATGCTTTAAAATTTAGATGTTTGAGTCTTTCATGCCAAAGTCTACTCCAGTTGTTGATATTGGTTATGAGTATAGTCAGTCCTGGATCCTTTTTAGGAAAGTTACACAACTTATACATTTTGTGCTTAGGTTAAAGAAGAAACTTTGGAACAACAACAAAGTTATTGTTGTATATTTTACAATAAATCGATCTAGCCAAAAAATTCAACCTCCTCGCTAGTCTAGGTTAGTTGGGGTACATATGAAAAATTAGAACTCAAACTTGGTACATTATATATATCAATGATCACACCATTCAGACAATCAATTTTACCACAACTAAAAATAGTAAGTGCATAATCATCTGCCATAAATATTTCTTCTTCTGCAACCTTACTTAATGAAGAAAAGAGAGAAGTTTCCTTAGCCATGTGATTGGTACAACCAGAGCTGACTGTCCATATACTTTTAAAACTGCAAGCATGTAATGTCTGAGAAGTACTAATAATGAGCATGTAGTTATTTTCTGTACCTTCTGAAAGTTCATGCTACAAGTTCATCGACTATCCAATTGCCACGTCTCCTCCAAGCTTCTTGACTTTATCCCCAAGATCTTTAGTCTTCTTCCAACAAGCCCTCTCCATATATCATAACTTTTTGAAATAACGTCATGCCTCCTTCTTGTTACCATTCTTAGTTGATATCCTTGATATTTTGGTCAATACAATCTCATTCTTTCTCTCGAATGCATGCTTGATATCTTTCTCTATAGTTTTGTCAACCTTTTCCCTTAATCAAATGGGCATGTTTCTTAACTTCAAGTTTCCCTTCAACAAGTAATTTGTTTTGTGCCCTATTTAGCAAACCATAGAAGGAATCAAAGGAATAATCCTTACTGTCTTGTTTTACGGAAGCCCAACTAACACATAATGTGAAACCTAATACATCATAGGGTATCTTTAGATACATCAAGATCAATTCTATTAGTTGGCCATATTTCTTGGGAAAATATGTTCTACATTCACCCAATTTAAAAAGTAGCTCCTCCACATGGGGAAAATAATATTCAATTCTGTCAAAGGAGAGGATCAAGATAGATAAACTCTTTCTCAATGTGAATAACCTAACTTTCATCATACTTGTCAAATGGTGTCTTCAATTTCCTTTAGACCTGATTAGAACAATTGATCTCGCTTGTATAAAAGTGAATCTCCATGGAGATGTATGCCATTATAGCTCTTAGAACCTCATCCTTCTTCTCATTGATGACAATTTTTTGTTTATCATCCTTCAGATCTGGAACACCAATCTTTATAAATTTCCAAAGTGCTATTCTCTTCAATAACATTTCCATATCCTTTGCCCACATACCATAATTTTGGCCATTCAAAACCACAAGTTCTTGATTGGAACTCATGAATTTGAACTACATATTTAAACCTTGATTCACTCTTCTAGTTGAAACATGGAGTTTATCTACCAGAGGGATCCAACTCAATGACAATGAGATCAAGTGAAAACATCCAAAATACTTGTAGACAACAAGCTAGATCTCAAACCAATATCTTTGATACCAAGTGGGAGAACAAGGGAATTAATAGATCTAAAGATTTATATATTCCAAGAATAGGTGGTTTCTAAAGACACCATTACAACACTAAAGCACAAGTGAGCATAGCTCAACACATAGAAACACACAAAAACCATAAAAAAATAATAAACTTCAAAGATAGATTGATTCATAAGACCCCCCATGCACAACCTCAAAGTATACTAACTCCCTTGAAGTGAGAAAGACAATTAACTTTGATTATCTAGGGCACACCCCAAACTCTTTGATTTTTGTCTCAAATTGAACATTAGTCGAGTGTCCTAGTTGACCCAACCGACAAGTCAACATCTCAGTTACCTCTCCTAGTTGACTATCGACTGACTACCTCTAGAAGGTCCAGGGGTTTGATGAACTTGTTGTTATAATAGATGGTTAAATAGATTGAGTTGACCCTTGAGATTGAGTTGCTACATATTTCAGTATCCACATGAAAAAAAATTCTATATACTCAATCTCTATCCCAAACGGAAGTACCAAAAAGTAGTCAACCTATCGATCCCTAATACATGCTACCTACTAATGAACCCCATAACATATTATCAATGGATTCAACTAGATATTTTACCCAAATAATAATCACTCCTACATTCATACAAGAAGTATCGTTTATAGAGTAGTGTCAAGTATATAATAGGCTAGCAACAATATTTTCTTAAGTTTTACACAACCTGCATCCATTTCTATAACTAAGTAGCTAACTTGGGTGAAATTAGATCTCTCTCTCTCTCTCTCTTATAGTTTCAACACATAGTCATAAGTAGCCTTCATTAGAAAAGCATTTGTATCTCACACACTCAACAAAATCAAGTTTTCTCTTCAAATTAAATTTGCATTCTCCTACAAGAATTGTAAGGGGAACTGGCTCCACTTCTTAGGAAATGAGGAGTTTTGGCTCCATTTCTTAGGATATGAGAAGTTTTCATAGGATAATAGCTTATAGTTAATTTCACAACAATAATTACTTTAATCGAAATTGTTAAAGAAATCAAGAGAATGACACAAATATTTGAATTTGAATTACAATATCGAAGTCTAAAATGAAAATTAGAGAACAATTCAACCCAAATAATAATAATAACAATAATACAAAACTTAATTTATAGAGTACAAAAGATTGCATGTACTAGGGAATAATTGTAGGGAGTTCAATTTTGAAAGTAAAAATATCTCAAACTTGAATAACACAAGTGATAGAAAGGAATATACAAAAAGCTTAGTAGTTTCACTCCACTACAAAGTGAGGGATTAGTCTACAGTGCCAAGGGCTACACAAATTCTAGAGAGGGCCACTGGCCAATTATGCACAGATTTGCTAGAAAATGCAAATTACAGTGTTTTGAAGATCAAGGTCAAACTCAATGGCAGGGGCACAATTACTGCTGAAATTTTTACGAAGTGTCAGAAAAGCAGACATGAAAATACTTTGTGAAGGGATTGGATAGATTCTAAGGAGTTTGGAGAGGAGATGCCAAAACAGGTTAAAATCCACTATTCTGGGCCACTTTTTGGCGACTTTTAAGAATTTCAGAGGGGAAAAAGGGACCTCAGATGGAAAATCTGGAAACATTTATTTACTCAACATTTTATGTACTCATCATTCCTTAGTGAATTTTTTTCCAGAAATGCTTAGTTTGGGAGATAGCTAGTTTGGCTAAAAATTCTATGTTTGGAAAAAGAGGTGAAAAATGACAAAGTTGTCATTTTCAGATTACTGCAAATTTTGACTGGAGCATCATATTGACAATATGAGAGTTTTTTTGAATTCCATGTCATCAATATTATCAATGTCTTGTACAAAAGTTTCCCTAGTTCTTGATATATTTACCTCTACAAGTGACATAAGTTGGTGTTTGGGATTAATTACACTAGGATGAAAGGTGTACAAAAGGGGTAAATTAACAATATTTAAATGAATATAAATTTCTTCTTAGATCTCTGAATTGTGCAAGAAAGCATTCATTAGAAAGATCTTGGATAGAATAATACATAAATTCAGCCAGAATTGTGATTTAAGTAGAAGAATTCACATGAAATTGGAGGGAAGATGACTGGTGACCTTAAAGGGAAAAAATGTACATTTGTTCTCAAAGTTGTAAATTATTGTTTTTAGCTAACAAATGTTGTTGTATGCATGTTTTCCAGAAAGGGAAATCTACAGATATGAGGAAAAAGGCATGGACAATTCTTCAAAATGAGCATGTGATTTCTTTAGGAAGTGGCAAGAATCAGACATCTGGGTGCAGTGAGAAATATGTAAGACCTTCAATGAAATTTTAATGTGGGAAAATAATGTTAGATGAAATATATACATATCAAATGTGGATGCTAAGTAATAAATCCCATCTACAATTCATGATAATGTATGTGCAGTAGGTACACATGGAGGTGCAAAGCATGGAAATATGAAAAGTGGTTTAAATAGAAGGTAAAAGGGTTTGAACCTTGGATTAAGGATGACCATAGACACTCAAAGAAAGACTGTTATGCCAAGGATTCTTCAAAAGAGGCACTCAAAGAAAGAGTGTTATGTCAAGGCTTCTTCACAAGATGATCAAAGGCCAAGAATGAAGAATGTTAAGATATGAATCTAGGTGCAACCATGAAGGTTTGGGAATCCAAAAATATATAAAATTATATATAAAGGAATTTACTACAAGAAATCCACTTATGTTAATCAAAGTGCCCAGTGGAATCAGGGTGCAAGAGTAAATCATTCATTGGATGAAATAGTGAAAGTACATTCACTCTAAAGGATTCCATTGTAAAGATAAAGCAATGTAGTGTGTGTAGATCTATTCTAAGAGGATAGAGAATCCAAGATGCTAGTAGATTGATAAAGAGGGACATAGTGCATAAATGACATTCATTATAAATGATAATTATAATTCAGACTTCCAAGAGAGGAACTACACAAATTGAAGGGGATTCTATAATTGGACAAAGTCCCTGAATAACTTGAGATAGTGGAAAAGGTACCACAAGGTGGATGCCAAGCTAGTTTGAGCATATGGCAGAAATCAAGAAATGGTGTTTACGATGAAAGATGATTGTTGATGCATGTAGAGTATGTTGAATCCATACCAAATATATTTAAGTGAATTTCTAATGTAGAATGGGATGACAAATCAAGAAGAACACAAGTAAGGCAACGATTTTTAGAAAGGAAATTCTTAAGAAGGCACTCACGGAGGAAAATAATTCTATGTTTGACATTGTATGCAAAGGAGATGGAATCTGAAAATGAAACCATATAAATTGGAAGGGAATTAATTGTGATATCATAACACTAGAAGTACGAATTGAGGTTACAATGGGATGTAAAATAAAGTTGAGTCCTCCAAGGTATTTTTTTATGAAGCCAAAAAGAAGAAAAGGGCATATATGCAGAATTACAACATGTTGGAATAGTGATTAAGGAAGTCAAGTTTAGGCTCAATTGGCTAAGGAAGGAGAAGAGAATAGTGCAAGTACCACAAATGTTGAAGTGTTTAGATAGGGTAAAGTTGTGTTATATGGTCCAAAAAAGTAAGTGGATGTTGAAGATCCAAGGTAAACAAGATATAATGGTTGGAAATGTAAAGTGGTCAAGTGTGATTTGGATAGAACATGATCAGGGAAGAAAGAAATCATGCACAATGATTACATTAAGAGCACAAAAGGCTACAAGAATTTTGTGATAATTGAGGATAGCTAGGAATAAAAAAGGGAGATGAAAATGTTAAAGACATTGATGCATTTGTTGTAGAAACAAATGTGACCATGACCAATAGGACAACCAAGGATAGCCAAAGATGTTGGAAAGGGAACACAAATGAAACATTTCAATGTGTTGAAATGTTAAACTAAGGTTGATTTCAAGACTGGTTTGGTCAAAGAAATGGAGAATGGATATTTAGAATACAATATTAATATTCAACTAGAATAATGCATGTTACTGCACTATGAATATTGAAAGGATCGACCCAAAATTAAGTTGAGACAATAAATGTCTACATAAAGGAAGCAATTGTGGGACGATGACACTAGTGGGACATATCGATTGGAATTGCAAAAGGACAAGTTGTATTTGGTTGGAAGGTGCTCAACAAGAAGAAATAGGGAAAATATGGGTAGAATGAAGGCGCACAGTAGACATAATCCAGAGGAATTCAAGGACAATCATCTACAATGTAAAAATAAAAAAATATATACAATTGAAATAAATATGCATTGGAGAGCATACTAGAAGTAATGCAAAATGCATATAGGAAAGATAGAATGCATGTACACTAGTAGGCACGTTGAAGAATAATGTTTTGGTGCACATAGACATGCACTAGTGCATGAGGGAATGCCTAGTTATGCTTATGACCTGTTTGTATATTTGAGTAGTTTGTTGATATTTATGAAATAATGATTCTATGATATTTGAATATGACTAATGATGGATTAGGTATCTAAGAAAAAAATATGGCATGGTTGAAAGTGGTGATGTTATTTTTGATAACCATCCATATGAAGACAAATGAGGATGGTTAAATGTTGAATAGAAAGTTGAAAAAGGAATCCTGCGAGCTTCTACAAGTTACCAGATAATCAGGTAGCATCAAACAAATGAATGACATCTATACATGTATGAAATGGATATCCTTATGCTATATGAATGTTGAAGGGAATTAGGTAAGAATTCCCTCAATGAGAACATGAAGTGATATTAGTATGTGTTTTGAATGCATTTATTGGAATGATATACCATTCGTTATGGTTAAGGCCAAGGCCTGAGATATTTACAAAATTGTGTAGTTATTGAATGCATTTATATGGATAATAGCATGTTAGAATTTTGTTGGTTGTGAGTTAATAACCAAAGAAAATCAAGGGATATAATCATGTTATATGAATGAATGTCAGCAAAGCTAGTCATGTGTGAGGCCATAACATAGTTGGATATGAGAAGGATATAATTCCACACAAGTATTCAATGGTCTTCTTGCTTATAATTGATGTTTGGATTGCAACCTTTTTGTCAACACTGAAGAAACGTCAAAGTAATTGTATTCCTAGTGTTGTGTTTGGGTTGAAAAGGAAGGCATCTGAATGGTTGAGCAAGCAATAGGAAGGATATGGATAATGTGTCGAGGCATGTGCCAGACATTCCAATTCACCATGCAAAAATGAACGAACTAGATATGTGCTATTTGAAAGTCAATGCAAGGATGCATTATGTAGATATGGACATGGGTTTTGACATATTGATTTATTTATTAGTAATGTTGATTGCATTGAGAAAATATTGGTACATTGATAATGCATGCATAAATAATGGTAGGTTCATTCCAGTTAATAGATGGCTTGATGGAAGTGATTGAACACTTAACAATTCTAAGATCACTTTGTGAACTTTTGTAATTGTTGCAATAAAAATATGTTATGCATGAGATATTGACCATCTGTTTGGTTGGATGAAAGGTTTAGTATATTTCAGGAAAAATGGTCTTGAATATGGAAATAACGTAAGCAATGAGGAAGACCGATGCTTGTTGCTGCAAGAGCCAAGAAATTATGAGAGGAAATCTCATACTTAGTGTTAAGAACCAAATATCAATATAGCATAGAAAAACCTAAGAAAAAGTACTCAACGCCTTGAAAAAGAGATAATTTCAGATAATAAGCCTCTTCGAGCGGGCAACCTCCTTTTACCCCACTTAAATGTTCAAGTACAAGATAATTCAAGATGAAAATGTCTCCTTGGTATGTATGAAAGGACTAGGAATTATAATTACAACTAATGGCCTAAAGCCAACATAAATAAAATAGCATTACTAATATATAATATCACCCCCAATTAGGGGGTAATGAGCCAATATTAGGGCTTAACATGCCTGCCCCTCTCCAGCAAGGACAAGTGTTTTCCTGGCAGCAGGTAATTTTGGATGAATTTGTATAAAGACTCATCTTCCCCAAGTGGAATCTTGACGGTGGTTTCCTCCCGTTTGTGAGATACTACAGGAAATGATGGATATATTTCTTAGTTGGCGAATTCTTGTGTAATTGATGGCTTGGAACCAATATGATTTTTCCTTCCTAAGTCAAGTTTGGCAATATAGTTTTGGTAGGGATGCAATAAGCCTATAACCTTCTTTAAGCATGAAACATGTAAAAGCTGGTGTACTCGTGAAGATGCATGTAGCTCCAATTTGTACCATGGTGTCCTTTACAACACCTTATAAGGGCCATAGTACTTTGGTGACATTTATTATCCTTCTTGGCTTGCTTGAGGACATGTTTGTATGGTTGTAGTCTCCAAAACACCCAATCTACTTTAAACTTCTTTCCTCTGATGTTGATGCTTGTTGTTTCATGCGATTATGTGCCATGAATTAGGGTTGTCCTTTAAGATTTGGAGAACTTGTTGTTGATTCTTGATGTGATCTTCATTGCTTGAACCTTAGATTTTTATTTTTGAGAAAAGTGATGGAAGGAGGGTAGGTATCCATATAAAAGTTCCATAAATGGTGTCATTTTGTTCACCGATTATGAAAAGGAAGTGTTATACCACCATACGAGGGGTAACCATTGAACATTTGATTGTTGTTGTTTATTGGATACAAAGCAATGAAGGTAGCCTTCCGGACATTTGTTCACACTATCTCGGTTTGTCCATCAGTTAGGGATAGGATGAGCTATGAGCCAGTGAATACCAAACAAGAAAATAATTACGTCAAAAAATGTCCAATTGAAGGTGGGATCTTTGTCACTTACAGCCAGGCTTGTGGCAGCACAGGCTGTCTCCATGTTGCGGTGGCAGCGCTAACTTTGGCGATGAGAGAGTGCACAAAAGTGTGAGTGCGGTGGAGTCATCAACCATGCCGATGACATGCTGCTTGAGGACTTTGGTAACTCTTTCCTCCCAGTGCTTGCGACTTAGGATGGATAATGGTTATAAAAGACCTAGGGTCTTAATTGTTTCCACCTTGGGCTGTTGTGAACCAAACGTTACCTTACAAACCTTTGAACATTAGTTTTAAAGGCCATCCAAAAAATCCTTCTTGACTCTATATGGTAGGCACTACAAAATACCGGGGTGCCCTCCCTCACCCGGAAGATTATTACAATTCCAATAGTACTTTGTTTGAGTTGGGAGTTCACTTACATAAATATAAGCGTCTTTGTACCATAGTGAATCACATCTTTCCATGTAAATGTATACGATGCCTTTGGAATCCTACTACAACTTTTGAATGGGAGTCCACACTTTTTTCATCATTCTTCCATTCATCCCACTTGCTTCTATTATCCAATCGGGTTGGATGAGAGATAGCACAAAGAAGAGCCTCAACATCTTCATCTTTTTCTTGAGAGTGCATTTGCCACAACATTTTCTTCCCCTTTATAGGCGATTTCAAAATCACTTAATATCTGCCAGTTACCCATTTTTGTTGTTCTTGAAGATAGTCTTTGTTCCAAAGTATTTAAGACTATCGCGATCTATTTGACCTTGAAGTGCCTACCACAATGAGTAGGGATGCCATTTCTTCAATGTAGTATTGCCATCATTTCCTTCTCATAAAATGGGTTGTGTGGTCTTTCCTTGAGTGATTGACTTTCAAAAGTTAGGGGCCTTACTTCTTGCATTGGGACAACACAAATTCCATTTCCAGAGACATCACTTTCCACAATAAAGGGTTTTGTGAAGTTTGGGTGATTCAAGATAGGAGCTTTACATCACCTCTTTAAGTTGTTCAAAAGCTTTAGTTGCCTTTGGGTCCATGAAAATGCATCCTTCTTGGTGAGTGTCGTTAAAGGTGTTGCTATTCTTCCATGGTTAGGGAACTGGAAAGCACTTGTGGTGGTAACTTTTGTCAGGCAAAATCCTCACAGATTCTTTAATGTTTTGGGAATCGGCGGTCAATAAACTTAATGATGATAGGGGTCTGCCTTGACACTATGAGATACAATATGACCGTCTCTACCTCCTTTACTCGAAACATTTGGATGGTTTTTGGCATGGATTGTTGGTCCTTTAGTAGTTGCTTACCTTGTCAACATGGCACATGATCCTCCCAAGACTTGCTATAGATTAGTATATCATCCAAAAATACTGCTAAATTTTTAGGAAGGAAGGGCTTTGAAAATGGAATTCATCAACCCAACGGAGCGTGGAAGGATGCATTTGTAAGACCAAGGCATGACCAAAATTCATAATGGCCTTCATGGAGTTCAAAATCTTTTTAGGGATATCTTCTTCCCGCTGTTCTGATCGATGATACGAGCAGCAGTCCAATTTTGTGAAATAGGGTGCTCCATGTAGTTCATCTAACATTCATCAATGATGAGAATGGGAAACTTATCTTTAATAGTGATCTTGTTGAGCTCCCTATAATCAACGGACACACTCACTTGAGCTATCTTTCTTGAATACCATTACCAGCGAAGATTAAGGAGTAAGAACTTTGGCTAGGTCTAATAATGTCGACCTCTAACATTTCTTCAACCACATCGCTCAATTTCACTCTTACTGGTAAGGGTATCGTATGTGATGTTAGGAGGAACACTCAGGGAATTAGGTGAACTCCGTGATCATGATTTGGTGAATTGGAAGACCTTTGGGAATATCTTCAAATACTTTGGAATGCTTATCAATGATTCTTTGGAGATCTTGAGGGAATGGAGTAAAGCAGATGTTTGAACATGTGCTTAGTGAGCATAGTTGTGCAATATGCCTTGATGCCCCTTTTCAATAATTTTGTCGTACCATTAGAGCTTGTCACCTTCTTGGGTTTCCACCAGTACCTCTTAACTCAATTTCTTTTCCTTCCAATGAAAATTCATGAAAAGTTCTTGAAAATTAAAGCCATTGTTCCTAATAATAGTTGTAACCATTGGATTCCTAATTTTAACAATTTGCACCACCCATGGGTATAGAAATCATTGGACTATTCGTATATTCCCCATGAAGTAAGATTGATCTTATTTCATTTCACTGATTGATAGTTCCTCCGCCACCAATCATTACTTGGAACTCTACTTCTTTGGATATACAAAGAAACGATTCGAGATCTTTGGCTAATTTTGGTGGTGAAATTATGATGTAAAATGAATTGGGACTATTACCTTTTTCTTTTGATGTATCCTTGATTTTTGAGGGTTTGAGGAGTGCTAATTCCGATAAGTGCATTACACTGCGATATCATTAGAGTCAACTCTTCAGATGCAATTTCTTCTACATTTTCATCTTGAGATGGTTCTTGTGCTTGTTCTTCTTCCTCTTCACAATCTATGTAGAGATAATTTCTTCTCACCACTTATGTCCCTTATTGTACTTGTTGTAACAATTAAAAGCATAAATACTTTCTTTTCTTTCCTCCAATTGTTGAGGTATCAACCTTCTAGGTTGAGGTGTTTTAGAAGAAGGAGCATTGTTCTCTCTATAGATGTTAGGATTGGTCCTTCTAATAGCCATAGCCATATTTTACTTTCAACATTTCTTGCCACCTTAAATGCATTCTCCAATGATTTGGGTTGCAAAGCGAACCTCATGTTGAATGTTATCCTTTAAGTTCTTATAGATACATCAATCAGGTGCTCATCTTTGGAATGCTCGGTTACCTTATATTCAATCTTTGGAAGTTCTCAGTAGTATAGAGTAAACAGACCTTTTGCTTGGGAATTTATCAATTGGCTAAAGAGGTGTGCTCCTTGTATCCTCATAGTGTCTTTATCATTTCTTCCGTGAAAATTGTCCAAGTGATGAGTGATTTGCGAACAAAACCATCGATACCATACAAATTGATTAGGTTCTAAATATAAAGAAGAAATCTGTATCTTTTATGTATGTGGCACATTATGGAGATAAAGAATTGCTCCATCTGGAAGTATCCATGTGATTGGTCCTTGCCATCAAATTTCCTCACATTAAATCTTAGGAACGTGGTTGGTCTTCAAACTAAGAGTTGGGTTTCTCCATTCTTGATTCAACTTCCTTGTGTCCTCATCCTTGAATTTCATGGGATGCATTTCTTTTCAATTGTCTTCTCTGTTACGAATTTTCAATGCCATGATATCCCCTTTTAAACCATCCATCTTAATTATCCAACTTAGCTTCCATTGAATCCATCTTAGTATCCAAACTTAGCTTCCATTGAATCATCTTAGTATCCAACTTAGCTTCCATTGAATCCATCTTCTTTTTTTTAGTTCATTTTATGTCCCTACGCATTTCTTCACCTTCATCAGGAGTTCAAGAGTAGGATTTTCTGGGCTTATTTGGTGTAGAAGTTCCCTTTTGGTGGCATGTTGGCCCAAGTATCACTTTTGAACCTTGATTTTTGGGGTGGTTCTGCTAGACAATATTTCTTCTATTGTATCTCCCAGTTTTGGCCCTTATAGGTATGTATCTTTCTTTTACGTTGTTCTCTTATATTTCTTCTCTGCAATACCACAGGTCTGATCAAAATTGGATGTGTGCCAAGAGTGGAATTTATGGTAACTCCCACAACTTTCCGATTTTTGTCCTTTCTAGGAAGTCTCCTTGTATAGCGTTCCCCACAAAATGAATTGATATAAAATTCTGAAACTCGCACCAAATACTACAAGCTATCCACGATCCAATGAAACCAGTCCCTCAATTTGGATACTCTAGGAAGGGGTATGATTGTTTTTACCTGAAACACCTTCTTGAGACTAGTCAGATGCCATATCTTACACAGGGGTGTATCTACAAATTTAAGATTGACCCAGAAGCTAAATTTTTTACCACAGATATTTTACTAATTTCTATGTAAATATCCTCTGGAGTTCAGGGTTGAAACGTTACAGAAGATTTTTATAGTGAAAATTCCGTAATGACTCAGTTCAGATGATTCAGAACCCTATCTTGTACAGGGTTATCTACGAACGATATGGGCCTCAGGAGCTGAATTGCAGACTAACATACCTTGATCGGCCTACTAAATATCCTCCAGTAATTTCTTTCTGAAATGTTGTAGAAAAAAGTTATGGCGAAAATTCTAAGGTGTCTCGGATGTAGGAGCGAAACCCAAGACCTTGAGCTCTGATACCATATATTCAGAACCAAATATCAATATAACATGAAAACCTCCAGAAAAAGTACTCAACACCTTGAAAGAGATAATTTCAGATAAGCCAAGCCTCTTCGAGGGGCAACCTCACTTTTACCTTAAATGTTCAAGTGCCAAAGAGATGATTCAAAATGAAAATGTCTCCTTGGTATATAAAATGAAAATGTCTCCTTGGTATATATAGGAGACTAGGAGGTGTAATTACAACTAATGGCCTAAATCCGACATAAATAAAATAACATTACTAATATAATATGCCCCAATTAAGGGGTAATGAGCCAATATTAGGGCTTAACACTTAGGGAAATTTAAATTTCCTTATGAAAACAATTTGAATTTCTAACTGAAATTATTATGATGTCATCTCATGATGATTGTATGTGTGTGATACAAATGAGATGATGGCTATTGAAGCTGGAAAGATCGGGAAGTGTTACACATCAAAATTCCTCACTTCGACAATGTCATAAGTGTCACACTTTCATTGTCGCAAGTATCACACTTTTATTGTCGGAAGTGTCGTAAGTGTTGGATTCACTTTTCCTAAGTGTCGCATCTCGAACGACAACATAAAAACACTTGCTACAACCCCTAAAACATGTTAGAAGGAGAAGCCCCATTATCTGACAGTTGGAACAAATATTTTACCTAGGGAATTACTCATTTTGGTGACATTTTGGAATAACAACGCTCCCCTACTCATACATAGGGAGCGCTAGCGCTCCTTGTCCATCTTAAGGGGGGTGTTGTAACTCTATTTTGTCCACTTTAAGGGAGCCCTGAGTTGGTTGAGGGAGTCTTGGAGGAAATCCCACTTTCCTCTAAAGACATCTATGGATGTATTGGGTTAGACTGGCTCGAATCTGACTACAGGGATGCATCTAAGGAAGATATCACAATTAATGGAGCCATATCCTCAACCATTTCAAAATATACTCAAGGTTGTTGATCCTCTCAAAGCCTATAAATGGAGGCATTTCCATAGTGAAAAGAGAGGAGAAATCAACAAAGCATTGTTATTTTGATTGTGGATCTTTTGAGCAAGGGTTGGACGAGGAGGACTTGGAGAGGTTGTTGCAACATCATCTGAATATTGTAAGTTTCCTTTTTATGTTCTCATTAATATACTTTGCCCATTTCCTTCAAGTATGTGTTTACATGTGCTTGTCTATGGTTGTCTTAATCTGCATAGATAAATTGATTTTGTCTAATCCATTAGAGTAGGAGATAATTGTTCATTTCTTACTGTCCATTGTAGGTACTGATTTGAGCTCGCGGATTGGAGCAACTTGGAAAAAGTCATAAATGAGGTACATCATACTTCACCCTCATCCTCTCTTTTTCGATGGAAAAAATGAATCTATAGGAATGGTAGTGTCCAAATGTAATTTTCTATCTTGGTAGAGGGCTCTGTAAGACAAGGGAAATTTCATATGTCCGCAGGGGAATATTTCTGTAACATAAATTGGCGACTCTACTGGAGAGTGAATTTTTAGCTATTCTTCCTTTGGTTCGTTCGATACTTTTTCCTATCCTTAGATCCTATTTTCTGATTTGGTCTGAAGTTTCCATCTTCCTTGTCTTTACTAGTTGTCTTACAGATCCTCTTACTGAAATTTACTGAGTTATTGAGCTTTTTGATTTTTTCTCAAACTTTCTTCAGAAGTAGCACTCCCCTGAAGTTCAAACCAGGGCATTGTTTCTTGATCAACGCTCCCCCAGATCCTTCTAGGGAGCATTGTAGCGCTCTGGTGTCTTGGTTACCAGAGTGTTGATTTCCTCTTTTTGGGAAAATTTTCAAGTTTCTTGCTTGTTGGGTCTAGTCTTTTGATCTTCTTCTCTAACTCAGATCTTCTTCTGTTTTATATTGGCTCATGTTTGATTATAAACTTGTTTTCCTTCATTCTTTTTAATCTTTATTAAGTTGTGTTTTCTTTTTTGATTGCAAAATCGACCCTTTATTTCTCAAATTTCGTTTCCCTTTTGCAACTCTTCTTGATTAGAGGAACTCACAAGAAATATTGTTGATCAAAGGTCTATTGTTTTCTTTTTCTTTGATCTCTTACTCAATTCTTGAAGACTATAAAGTATGATTTGATTTCTTGGTGTTTTTGAATCTTTGATTGAGCAGTTTGATTTCTATTTTTCTTTCAGTCTCTTATTTATTGTTGAGAGTATCTTTGTTTGTATGTTCTTTTACTTCATACTCTTTTCGATCATCATAGTGAACTTTTTCATTATTAGTGAAAAAACGAATTATTAAACGAACATCATTGTTTTCATCTAAAATCAAACAAAGAAGGATTTATATTATTGGTTTTGGATATTGAAAGTTTTTCTTTGTGATAATTTGGCAAATGTGTGAATTCTTGTTTGGGAACTAAATAGCGTAAATATAATTTTTTGCATTTTTTTTGAGTGTTTGTTAGTGACGAAAGGAAAAATAAACTTTTCTCCTTCCCGTAACTAGAAGTTCATTGAAAATAAAATTTGCATATCATTCTTTATACCTTCTTGTGGAGTCGAGTCTCAAAACATCATCAATTTCACTATCATTCACCTTTGCATAACAAATAACCACAAAAATAAACACTAATTAAAATTGAACTAGAAAATTTTCTTTTTAGATATTTACACCAACAATAGACTAGGAATAGAGCTTTCGAATAGGTTGTGAGAATAAATATCCAAAGCATTCAAGACAAACACAAAATCTTGTGACAGGGAGAGAAAATCCAACCTTTGTATAAGCATAGTTGGGATCCCCCTCTCACACAGGGGTTAAACACAAGGTTGCGTGCGAGATAGAAACAAATATTATCCCTCTGAGGGTTAACCAATCGTAGCGAAACGATCGTATATTGGGGGTTCTTCTTGAGAATCAATTGTTTTCATTTGGTCTTAGAGCTTCATGAATTCTGAATCCGTTCGGGGTCCTCTGGAGTTTACCAGTCCATTTGTCCTCAATTCTCTTGAAGAATTTCAGACTTGATATCATGCCCATACGTTCGGACCCGACTGTCGATTGTACCCACCCAGAGGATGACTGCGAGTTGGTATCCTTAGTGGCCATAATATTTAGGGTCTTTACACAAGGTGACGACGAAGGGAATTTTTTGTTGTACCTGGATCAGACGTTGGTCAAAGTCACTTAGGCTCCTTGGAGGGTAACCTATGGGTAAAACCATGAGGGAACTTGCATCAAGGCGTAAGTCTATTAAGAAGGCCACCAACCTAGCTGGTCCACCCACTCAATCCTATCCCATTCTCAATTTGTTCACGTGATGTTGGATTTCATCACCAACTAGTACGTTCATTGAGAGAAGTTATCGTTTTGCTTGTTGGTTTTATAGATTTTTTAGCGAATGTTGTTTGTTAACCCTAGCTATCATTAAAATTGGTATTGTGGCTGATAAAGGTCTTCATAGATCACGTAGGATGCAAGGGTTTCTTTTGGAAGGCTACAAACCCATACCTCCTGACTCACCTGAAGACACTTATCATGAAGAGGTTGAAAACTATTCAGACACTGGGAGTGCTGCCACTCCTTTGATCTAAAATCTCGAGGGACTTATAGTAGTAGTTTAGGAAGGTCCTACCCCTCCTGCAAACCCGACTCTGACAAACCTTCACGATCCACTCCTTCTCCAAGTAGACTCCTTAGGAAACATCATAGTTGAAGATTATCCTAGATTATCGTCAAGGCCATACGAAGAATGTGACATGGAACCTAAACAACCAAATCTTAATGAATAATTTACTAATCTTGTCCTCTTCACTGAAATGGTAGATCCACATAAAAATCATGTTCGTCCTATATGGAGAACTCTATCAGATCGTAATATTTATGAAAAAATTAATTTTATCTGACCACTCTTTAACCCTCCACATAAATTCATCACCACCAGTGCAGATGCAGGACCATCGAGTCATTACGCTGACCATCCTGTCGAAAAACCAATCAATACTGCTACCACTTTAGGAAAACTAATGAGTGAAACATGATTTGTGTTACCTAGTCATTTGCAAAGTACTGTGACAGTTACACCTACCATCCCTCTTCAAGCGACAACCTCATACATGCCACAAAATCTCGTTGGCACACCTTCACATCATAGAATGCAAAACCCTGTCATACAACAAAACCCAACTGCTGGACAAGTCCCTACTGAGGGGAAATCCTCTGTTAGTGGACAAATCCCTTCTGAGGGCCAACCCTGGGTCAGTGGAAAAATCTTGACTAGGGGGAAACCCTCATTCTGTGGACAAACCTCAACTGGGGGGCAACCCCCATTCACTTGACAAATCCCAGTTTTTACCCAACCTATGGCAGGGGGACAATTTCAAACTTCTTTTGTCGGAAACCCGCAAAAATACTGGGGACCATCCTAGGGAGGACCTTTTAATCAACCATATCAGGGAGGATCTTCAAATCCCAAACTGCAAGGTGAATCTCTAAATCCCAATCCTTCTGGACTATATTATGGACAACCCTTCCCAGGTGTCCTGAATCCCACTTGGGGTCCTCAATGCCAATCATCCTTACCTTGAAAGGGTCAAAAACATTACCCTCCTCAGAATCAACCTGGGTACCCTTCTCATGGTCAAGGTGGTTACCCTCCTCAGGGGCAACTTGGTTACCCTCCTTAAGGTCAAACTGGCTATCCTCCCATGGGATACACTGGTTATCCTCCCCAGGGCCAAATGGGTTTTCCTTCACCTTTAATGCAAATTCCTCAACAAATGAATCCTTCTTTTGCTGGTCAAAATCCACAACAACAACATATGGGAGGACCTTTTGGATACAACTATCCACCACAACTAGTTTACGATCCTACTGGTGTTCCTATGGGTCTCCAATATCATCCTCAAGCTAATCAACAATTACCTTTATTAGCTACTTTAGATCTACCAGATATGTCGATATTAGCAAACAATCCCATATTACACTCCCCTTTTGGCCAATAATTCCAACCAAATTACCATATGATATTCCAAAATTTGGCAGTAAACCTAGAGAAGACCCAAATAACCACGTCACGACTTTTCATCTGTGGTGTTCATCAAACTCAATGATTGATGACTCTATTTTTTTACGTCTTTTCCAGCGTACTCTTACAGGTTCGGTGGCAAAATGGTACATTGAGTTACAATACAAAACTTTTCAAGATTTCAATTCACTTGCCATCGATTTCCTCACCCATTTCCAATTACCCATCAGATATGAAACCGACATGAAAATATTGACCTCCCTTCATCAGACTAACTCTATACGTATTTCTGATCATATTCATGAATGGAGACGACGACGAGAGTTGATCAAAGCCACCATTCTCAACCAATTGTTGGCTGAATGGTTCACAAAATCTCTATTACCTCCTATTGCTCGCGATGTAGCAATGGGTGGTGTACTCACAGAAGAGGAACTCATCGCTCATGCCCAGTATTTGGACCTAGTTTATTCCCAATCTGGTACTTTGTATGAACTGATCCCAAATGCTCCCTGCACATCAACCAATCCATCAAAACCATCCTCCACTACTCATTCATATGGTGTTATGGGTTCCATCAAAACCTAGCCTGTCTCACAATCGAATGGCACAACCAATCATTAAATAACTACCTCGACTACAGTGTATACTCCTCTCTCATCAAATTCCACCCCTACTAAAGTATTCGAAGTGAATGCAATTCTATCTGCTTCACCACCACAATCAGAGGGGGAAATAAAAATAAGAATAAACCGAAGAAAAATAATAATCTTTGAAACTACAAAAACACAAGCACAACCACCTGCTGCTAACAAGCAACCACAACACAAACCAAAATTTCCTTGTCTCATATGTGCTGAAGATCATTACACACGAGACTGTCCCCACTGGGAAGAAGTAGCTAAATTATTTAAAGGAAATTCTCAACCCGCTGTGTTGACGCATTATTTTCCACAACAACAGTCACTGGTTGCACAAAATACTGCACCTCCGCAAGGAGGCAACCCCAGTCATCCTCCTAACGAGGATGCTTCATCGAGTTCACACATTTATATGTTTAATGGTGTATATTTGACAACTCGAACTACGACATATGACACATCCCCAGGTAAACCCGGTAAGGAAATCACAACTAATGGAACTATGTCTCATCCACCTTCCACTTCAGTTACCCCTCTGTCTGGACCTCTTTAGATTGAGAAACTGAATTTTGACTCTATCTTACGGCCTCCCAAGAGTACAATTAGAAAGTTGACCTTTAATCCTAACTCTCATGCTGCCCAAAACTACAACATCGTTGAAGATTTGGCCCAAACACCTTGTGCGGTGTCGACTCTCGAAGTTCTACAACACTGCCCTAGCCAATGTAGAAATCTCTTGGCAGCCATAAGAGCTATAGATCCAGAGTCATCAAATAATATCACATTTAATCTAGACAATTTTAAATCGCGACTCTCTCACCAATTTGCATTCCAAATTGATGTTGTTGTTCATAATCAACATATTCATCGCACTATATTGGATGAGGGAGCATCAACTTGTGTCATCTCCTTAGCCTGCTAGAAAGGCCTTAAATCACTTGTTCTTAATCAATCTCCAACCATGTTAAAAGCATTTGATGGAAGAAGTTTCCGACCTCATGGATTGTTACAATCATGGGCCGTTCAACTGGTGGAGAAAAACTGTTTCCTTCGATGTATAAGTAGTCGACGCTCCTCTAGATTACAACTTATTGCTTGGAATAAGTTGGTTTTATGCCTTGACTGTTTTCGCTTCATCAGTTTTTTGATGTGTCCAATTTCCTTATCAAGGAAAAATAGTGACCATCGACTAGTTAGATTACTGCACCCCTGATGCTCGCACACAAAAAACCAACAATATTCCATTTTTGGGGGATTCAAAGATTACTTATGAAAGTATAGGGGTAGGTTTATTGAAAGATTCTTCACTCATGGGAACTTTCCCCACACCCCTTCCTCCAACTACGCAACACATCGCAATGGTTAATATGATTTCGACTATGGTACATCAGTCCCTCGAATCATCTAATCCATGGATCGTACCTAGTCCCTTAGAATTCGATACACTAGGTGACACTATGTCGCTTAGTCCTGCAGAGTCTGAGTACGATGCCATTAAATCCACCTCTCCTTCACTCGAATGACCAACATCTGTTGGCGTCTAATTCTTATTCGCTACCATCTTGGTTATATTTCCTATCCTCCACTTTAGATTACATCCTACGGATTTTTCCATCTGGTGAATCCACTATGGAAATGCTTAATATCGAGGAGGCACCATGAGATGACAACCACCATCGTTCATCCTTTCTTCCCGATTTGGATGAGATTGAAGAAGATATTCCATCTGTATTTTCCACTGATATTGTTGACACTCCCCAATCTCCGATACTCACTCAAGATACAATCATCGAGGGAAATTTGGGAAACATATCTCAAACAATCAATGTTGACATATCCACAAAAGAAGGTATTGTGGAAAACATACAACTAGGTGCGAACTGTTGAACTAAAGAGATTGAAACTTACACCGCCTTGTTTAAATAATTCTGCGACATCTTTTCCTGGAGCTACGAATAAATGCCAGGGATCAACCCTTCAATCGTTGTGCATGAAATCAAAACTTACCCTGGATTTAAACCTGTAAGACAAAACTTCGCCCGGTTCATCCCAAGAAAACTGTAGCAATCAAGGCAGAAGTAGAAAAATTACTGAAATCTGGTTTTATTTATCCCATACCTCTGATTGAATGGGTTTCCAACATCGTTACGGTCGCCAAGAAACAAGGGACAATTCGTGTTTGTGTCAATTATAGGGATCTAAATAAGGCTTGTCCAAAGGACAATTACCCTACGCTTTATCGACCAAATTATTGATAATTGTACTGGAAGTGTCATTTTCTCTTTTATGGATGGCTTCTCTGGATATAACCAGATCAATATTTTACATGTTTATCAACACAAAACAACCTTCATCTGTCCATGGGGGACTTTCGCCTATCGTAAATTACCTTTTGGCCTTAAAAACGTTGGAGCCACGTTTTAGTGGGCTATGTCGTATGCTTTCCACGACATCAAACATATTGTTGAACCCTATCTCGATGAATTTCCAACTCACTCGGCTCGTCGACAAGATCATATTGGTCATATAAGATCAATCTTTCTTAGATGTAGATATTACAACATACGTTTGAACCCCCATAAATGCATTTATGTTATTGAATCATGGAGACTCCTTGGCTTCATAGTGTCCAAACATGGGATTAGGGTGGATCCCTTAAAAGTCAAATCTATTCTCGCTTTACCTCCTCCCAACAATCTTACTCAACTTCAAAGTTTGCAAGGGAAGACAAACTTTTTATGTTGTTTAATATGCAATTATGTCGAAATTACTAAAGGATTCCTGAGATTACTGCAAAAAGATGCCCTTTTTATCTGGGATGCAACTGCTCAACGCTCATTTGATGATCTCAAGCACGGTTTAACAAATACATCGTTCTTACATCCCCCCAACTATGCAAGAGATTAAATCCTTTATTTGGATGCCTCTAGTTCCACTATTGCCATGGTGTTAGTCCAAGAGGATGATGACGATGTCGAACATGTGATATACTATTTAAGTAAGAGGGTTTCAGGTCTTGAACTCCGTTATTCACATGTTGAAAAGTTGGCTTTGGCGACAGTCATTGTTGTCCAAAGGTTTCGCCACTATATTTTGGTTCACACTACCACGATCATTGCTGACTCAAACCCCATGTACCACATATTGACTCGTCAAGTACTTGGGCGAAAATATTCTAAATGGATCGTCATTCTCCAAGAATTCGATCTCGAGTTTGTCAAATCCAAAGCAAAGAAATTGTTGGTTTTTGCCGAATTAATTTACGATCTTCCCCATACTGATGAGGATACTGAGCCCAATGATTCCCTTCTTAATGAGTCACTGTTCCTCATTAGTACGTATGATCCATGGTATGGAGACATTCTTCTATATCTCCAGACCCAACACTTCAAGCCAAGCATTTCACGTGATGAGCGACGTCACATAAGACACCATTCAAAGTACTACCTTATCGTTGGCGACACTTTGTATCATCGCGGTATCGATATTGTTATACTACATTGCCTAACCCATGAAGAGGTTGAGCGAGTTTTAAATGAATGACACCTTGGAGCTTCTGGTGATCACCTTTTTGGGATGGCTACAACCCAAAAAATCTTACGTGCCTGTTATTTTTGGCCTTCTATATTAAAAAATTGCATTGAGGCCGTTAAAAAATTGTAAGTTAGTCTGCTGCAACATCATTTGAAGATTGTAAGTTTCCTTTCTATGTTCTCATTAATATACTTGGCCTATTTCCTTCAAGTATGTGTTTACATGTGCTTCTCTATGGTTGTCTTAATATGCATAGATAAATTGGTTTTGTCTAATCCATTAGAGTAGGAGATAGTTGTTTATTTCTTGTTGTTCATTGCAGGTACTGATTGGATCTCGCGGGTTGGAGTAGCTTGGAAAAACATCATAAATGAGGTACATCATACTTCGCCCTCCTTATCTCTTTTTCGATGGAAAAAATGAATCTATAAGAATGGTAGTGTCCAAATGTAATTTTTTGTCTTGGTAGAGGGGTATGTAATCCAAGGGAAAGTTCACCTATCTGCAGGGGAATATTTCCATAACAAGAAGAAAGGCTACTATTAGGACACTGGAACAAAGTGTAGAACATTAGTGGAGGTCTGGTGATGAGTTGGCACTCTCCTTGCATGTTTTCCTTGGTAAGAGAGATCATTGAGGAACTGTGTAGCAGGGAAGAGATGCATGAGCTTGAAGGGTGAGTGCAACAAGGAAGAGGCAACTCAAGAATGCATATGAAAAGGTGGCTAGAATCATGAGGGTATGTCAGAAAGAATGGTGAGCTGAATTCTTGCTCGAGGTAGCTCTGTGGAATAGAGTGGAAGCCTTAAAGATGAAGACATTAATCAAACACTTGGAAATAAGAGCACCATAAGGACATAAGGCTAAACGACGAAGGCATGGAGAAAGTGAGGTCCAATTGACCTATTACAATCCTGAAGATGCTACATGAAGAGCATCATGAGGACACCATACAAGAAGAGTACCTCATATTTTGGATATTTTTGAAGAATTTTTTTATTGTACATGTGTATTTAATGCACTGAGGACAATGCATAAATAATGAGGAGGGGAATTTAATACCCTAGGTTGAACCCCAAGCTGTAATTGTACATATGTTTTACAGGCTACCGAGCCAAGATGTTTTGGGCTAGAGTACATGTGTATATATGTTTTGGGTCGAAGTGCCTATGTGATATAAGGTCGATGAGGCTAGCATTGTAAATTGTAATCACACTCAGATATATATTAATAAAATAGATCATTGTTGTAGGCTAGGTCAGATGAAAGAGTATGGGGGTATTGGAATCCACGAGAGGGAAAGGGGGATAGGACTTGAGAAAAGGGGCTAAGTCCAGGGGGCTTAAGCCAAGAGAATATAATAATATATTCCTAAAGTCATAAGTCTTTATGATATGGTTTTATCCTAAGTTCATAAATGGTGGAATGGATTATCAAGTGGAGGAAAAGGTAGTTCCTTGAGTGCCAAGTGTCAAAAGGGCACAAACATATTTAAAGGGGGAATTTAGTGTAATTCTCATTCATTCATTCTTCCATTCCATCATTCTTACAATTTCATGTAGAGGGTGACCACGAGAGCCACTGTAACCTTGTAAATCCTTGGTGGTGTGGGTTTGAAGAAACACATTGTCGAACATGTGGACCATTCTCCTTGAGTGAGAGAATTGTCGGGAATAAGTTTCCCTGTGTATTGGCCTAGTGGGTGATCGCAACTCTTTGAGAGAAACCTTGTGTTCTAGGTGCCACAGAGCTCCGAGGCTTCCTGACTGGCATGTTGTTGAAGCCTTGGAAGGGAAGTGGTACAACTGAAGGATTGTTGAGCAGTGAAGGGGTACACTTCCTTGGGTGGGACAAGCTGAAGGGAATGAGATGATGTGAAGTGGAATTGTTGCTGGAGTTGGTGCCATTGGCCTTGTCCTGAAATGTGTGTTGTTGGACCTTAGTTTGGCTTAGGTAGCCTTTTCCCTGGTGGAATAATAGCCCCAGCTCAGGGGTGACCTGTTGTTGAGAGTGAACGAACAACATAGTCTATGGCTGGGAGGAACGTCTAAGGTCTACAACTAGTTGGTGATTTTCATTAAAAGATAAGTGTCTTTTATGTGTTATTATGTTGAAAAATGTGTGTTATTTATGTTTAATTATGTTATGTTATAATTGTCATAACTATGCATAGAGTTATATGATGTTAGTTATGGATGAGTGTTCATATGCAGGGCATAACAATTTTGTTGGAATTAAAGGCCTACACAGGGGTTTGGGTATGAGCCTTCAAGAAGGATGGTGGGTTAAATTATTGGTATCAGAAAATTAAGAGGATGAATTAAAGAAATTTCAAAAATTCAAGTTTTGATCGAAGTCGAGATTTAGAGACATATGCCCATAATTGAGTCTAGGTTGTGTTACAATGTTGTAAAGGAATGCACAGATTTTTTTTAATAAAATTTATTTATTTATATTATTAAAAAATATAGAAAAAAGTATACATGTGCGTGTTTTAATAATTAATCAAAATAAGTTTTATGATTAATATATATTTAAATAATTGTTTATTTGTGAAATTGTAATTGGTATTGTTAATAAAATTTTGGTTAAGTTTTAAGTGGATATGATGATATTTTTATCTAAGTTAATTTATATATATAAATATATTAATGAATCATTTTGTTTATTCTACAATCATTTCAAATAATTAGAACTAAGTATAATATTTAATTAATTTTGATATTGATAAACCAATTTAAATTTTTTTAATTAAAATAATCTCTCTCGAATGTTTTAAATCAACTACAATTTGTTATAAAGCTTTCAAATTGAAAAAATACATACTTCTCTTTTTAAAAAAGATATTATTACCATTAAGAAAGCAAAGATATGTAAAAATGTATTTTAGTGAGAATGTATTTTAATATACTGGTGCATATCTTCTCGACCATAGTGAGAATGTTCGTTAGAAAATAACAAAAACAAATGTTAATTACATGATGTGAATAAGATAACATTCTTACGGGTTCATTCATTCTCTGGAATGTTACGTGCGCACTCTCTCACCCAACGAAAGGAGTTCACCTAGCAAACAAAAATAGTTTAAGGCAAAACATTATGTAGAGTATATYTTTCYAAYCAGTTATGAATAAAATAAAAATACCAKTTTTTTCTRAAGTCATTGCATGCAGTACGAAATATGTGACAATGACTATTTGAAGTCATACTCTCCTTTAAAATTTCACCTCGATATTGATTAAATGACATCAATAGTTAAAAGGTTACTTATGGATCAATAAAATAGTAAATAATATTAATATGATATTAATTAAATGGCATCAATAGTTAAAAGGTTACTTATGGACCAATAAAATAATAAATAATATTAATATTATAAAGCAAAGGCAAACTAGAATATTTTTCAAAATCTAAAACCACTTATCCCCACTTTATTGACTACGGTGTACATTTGGATCCATTTTTTATGAATTGATTTTATTCTCTCGACTCCTCATTATGAGTGAAAGTCGTAAGCAACTTTGGTGGGTGGAGCAATCACCATATATAAATCAATTGAAAAACAATGGAGGATAATTCTTTGTATTTAACTTTTTTTTTACTAGATTAGATTGAGTTTAGGTGGTCCCAATTTATATGTTTGATGGAAAAATGATTTGTTCAAGATGGAAAAATGATTTGTTCAAGAGTGGATGCTTTTATTATGATTTTATGAGAAAGTTAAGAAATTTTTATATGATAGTTATATTTTTTTCGAGAAATGACTTCAACCCTTAATTTCTTCTTATAAAGTTTTAATTTAAAATTTAAAATCAAATAGAAACTAAACTTAATACAAACTAATTAATCTACACCTCATACATATATAATTCTTTATATTTAATTTTATTTAACAAACAAAAAGAATTCAATAACAAAAAAAAATAAACAAAAACACATATATCATATTGTGCATTCCATAGCATAGCATAGTCAATAAATCTTATTCATTAATTTTATATGTTTGTATAAAATATGTTATATAAAATAAAATAAAATATAAATACTTCTTATACACTTCATAGATAATTCTTAATTTTATATGTTTGTATAAAATATGTTATATAAAATAAAATAAAATATAAATACTTCTTATACACTTCATAGATAATTCTTTAGACTTTATTTAAGAAACACAAATAATTCACTAACCAAAAAACATAGACAATTCTTTATATTTTTGACTTTATTTAAGAAACAAAAATAATTCACTAACCAAAAAACAATAAAATCACATGCACAATATTGTGCATTGCATAGCATTAGTCAATATACCTTATTAATTTATTTTATATGTTTGTATTAAATTAAATTAAATATAAATATGTCTTATTAATTAATTTTATATGTTTATATTAAATAAAATTAAATATAGATACATATATATTTTTGACTTTATTTAAGAAAAAAATAAATTCATTAACCAAAAACCAATAAAATCATTACATAGCATTAGTCAATATACCTTATTAATTTATTTTATATGTTTGTATTAAATTAAATTAAATATAAATATCTCTTATTAATTAATTTTATATGTTTGTAGTGCCCAAAGGGGTTGGATCCAATGGTGGAAAGCGAGGAGTTTTTCACCGTTGGGCAAGGTTCGATTCTCGTGAGGGCTTTACCTGGAGCCATGGGGACACCTTGAGGTAGTGGTCGAACGTGTGG
>SNQJ01S0066124.1:62452-72941 GCA_010110895.2 Picea sitchensis
GTCCCCGAGGTGTAGGACAGTCGGTGACGGAGTGTGTTGTTAAGCCACTCCGTGTTGTTAAAGTCACCGGTTCGAAACCTGCGGGGACAAAAAATCCAACCATGTTAAGGGTTGGTGTGGCTCAGGCCGGGTGCGATCCCCAGATGATTTTGACGGCTTAGATGCCCCTGAGTCGCGGTTTCTCAAGCCACAGGTTAATCGCAGGTCCTGCACAAATTAACAAACAATTTTTTTTTTTATATGTTTGTATTAAATAAAATTAAATATAGATACTTCTTAGTGTGTATATATCTTTCACCTATTTTATTTTATATAGTGTTTTGTGTAGAAATAATAAAGATTAAATTAAATGCTTTTCCATTCTCATGCATATTTAATAATTGCTTATGAGTAGTTAGTATAATTATGAGTAGTTAGTATAATTGTAAGTGTATAAATTATGGTGAGAATATTTTAAGTATTATAATAATGTGTATATATCTTTCACCTATTTTATTTTATTTTATTTTATATAGTGTTTTGTGTAGAAATAACAAGGATTAAATTAAATGTTTTTCCATTCTCATGTATATGTAATGATTGCTTATGAATAGTTAGTATAATTGTAAGTGTATAAATTGCGGTGAGAATATTTTAAGTATTATAATATTGTTTTAAAATAAATATAAAAATTAATTTTTTGTTTGGTTGATAATGTTTATTATTAAATATTATATTTATTTTTTGAGATTTTATAGAAATTGAGAATTTATATATGTAAATATGGATTTTTAACTAAAATATTTAATTATCGAGAATTTATATATTTATATATAGATTTTTAATCGAAAGATCAGATTTACATGTTTGACATGGTATTCACTTTTCTAATATTTTATTTTTTTGTAAGAAAGAGTTGTGTTAGTTTCGATAGTCTTATTAGAGATGGAAATATAGATATTGTGGATGTTGATTCTTAACCAAAACACTTGATAAGGTACCAACTTCCTTAATATTTTGTTCCTGTATAAACAAAGATGTACTAGCCTAAGTAGGCCTATGGAAATGATATTCATGACCTTATACTTATGAACATGGAACTTTAACTAAAACACCAAACTAGAGTGTTCAATTTGGTACCCACTTCCTTAGCCTTTTGCTCCTATATAAACAAAGATGTGTCGGCCTATGTAACATGTACTCTCTTTCTCCTAGATGATTCATTCTCTTCAAAGACCATTGCTTCAACTTGTAATGCAAAGGTCCCCACTCTCACTAACACATTGAAGGTTGCATGAAAGTCTTACATAGTGGAACAATGACTTTATATAAGGTTTAGTTTTAAAAAAAGACATGTGATTGTCTACTATGGCTTACTAGGTTGATGAAAGCAAGATGTTGTGCTAGCAATCATTAATCATTGGGATACAATTTTTTCCAATATCATTCATGCTTGTGCCCATGTTTGTTATGCATTTGTACTTATGTTAACAACGAAAATTGAGTAGAAGTTATAAGTATTTTAGTGAAATAGATACCTACTCACAACTCCTTAACCTTGAGACTCCAATTTGAATGTTATAAGTTGACTCCAATATTTGTGAATTCTCCTAAATTAAAAAAAATACAAACTTTCAACATCGAAATAACGAAAAACCAATATTTTAAAAAATACATAATACAAAATCTATACATAACAACACATAAACATAATTGTAATGTTCTTCCTAGAATCATTGACCACAATCCTAATAATATTAGAATCAATCCTTGAGTATTAGAATCAATCCAATCCTTGAAGATACACAACCTAAAGTTCAAATTCTACATATGATCTTACCCCTTGGTTAAATGTGTCCCTCTTCACTTCATATCTTGAAAGAAACCAAAGGGGCTCACCACCTAATTGCATTGAAAAATATGCTTATGTGCAAGTTGGACGTAAATTGGTTAATCTCTCGTTTGGTGGAAGTTTCACTATGTTCCACAATTTCATGACATCATCTATGACTTATAACATACACGTTTTCTTATGATTATGATATCGTCAACACAACATTAATTATCAGTTCATATTTTATTTACTTCATATATGGACAGTGATGCATCTGGTTGGTATCTCTTACAATGTTGTGCTTGTTTCAATATATATAATGGTTGTAGCATACTTGGCTAATGTAAACAATTGTTAGCCTTGAATGCATATATCCAAAAGAAAATGTGAAAGTGTCAAACACGAAGAACACTGTATTTTCGAAGTATAGGATTAGGCTTATATCTTTTCTGCCTTACCTTGGATTACAATGTGCACTTGAGCTTAAATGTGAAGTTGTGTTATTGTTGGAAGACTTAGCTTTGCAACACTGGTTCCTTAGCCTCATTTGATTAGTGGGGCATGCATCTCCATTGGTGGTGGTTGTAAGATGTGATTACATTTCCGAAGTGTTTGTTGACTTTACCAATTTGATGGTTGATACTTGGGATTGTTTTGGAGTTTGGAGATGTGGGTTTTGAAAGTTTGATTATTTATTTGTAATCATGAGTATGTGCATCTTCATGATTTGGTCGTGGTATTATTTAGCTTGACATTGTCTATCTTGCTATCATAATGTACATGCTCATGATTTGGTTGTGGTATTATTTAGCTTGATATTACCTACTTTGCTATCATAATATTGAGCTATAATGGGTTGTATTAACGTTGCATGGGAAATGTTGATGGCCCTTGTTTAATCCTGTTTCTTCATTGAGGTCTAACAATTTATGTTAGTTGAGGCATTTTGATGCCCTACTTGCTTCATGTGTTGACTTCAATTCTTGTATTTTGGTTTTTGCTTTGATTTGAAAGTAAGCTATGTGAGATTTTTGTTGAACATCTCCCGAACAACATTATGTTACCCATGGGAGCCATAAAAGACATTGAGTGGTTGGTGATATTGGGAAATGAATTGGTTTTTTCTCTCTATGGGTACAATTTCATCTTTGTTTTTATTATTGATTCAATTGTCTGTGTTTGAAGAGGTAAACTTTATCTCATTCACAATGCATCTTTGAGTGCATTATTTTCACTCATTAATAGGTTTAGAGTTGTTATTATTTTCAACTTCTTGGGTTCATCAATTTTTCTTTTCCTGCCTCTCACCTTGAGCTTATATTATTTTTCCTATCCTATTTTTGCCATTGTTTTGCTTAGCTTACAATTATCATAATGGTGTCGACACTCTATGCGTTGTCAACCATTGTGGCTATTTCAATTGAGTATTGTGTTTGGTTCTTTCCATGTGCCTTCAAACATAGTTACAAACTTGACAAGAACCTTCTAAAGTTCTCATTTTTTAGAGGTTGTATTTAGTGGCTATTTTTACCCCATTTCAAAAGGTTGTGCTACTAGTAGCACCCTTTTTTCGCAAGATAGTTTTTTGACATTTTGAATTTTCTTAATTATAAAGTATCAACATTTTTTTTTCCAAATATTTTTAAAATTTTAGTCTTTTTCTAAAACATCTATTTTTTATTTTTATTTTTAATGGGTTTTTTTCATGTTTTTTGAATTTTTTTTCAATGTATTTTTTTCAACCCTAAATTATTGTTTTTAAACACCTTTTTTCGGTTTTAGTTCAATGCATAACTGATAGTCGTAAGTAAATAACACCTCTTTTAAAAATTTAACATAAAAATATACATTTAAAAGATAGTTATAATTAAAAACATTTACATTTTTTTTTAGTTTGTGAAAAACACTATGTCAATTAAAGTATTTCAATGATCAAAATTGAAAAAAAAAAAAGAAAAAAATGACATTATGTTTGCAAGTGCTCTTTTATTACATTTTTTTATGTTTGCAAGTTATCCAAAGTGATCATTTTGAAACAACTCTTTTAATGGTGGTTGAGGCTACTTCAACATTTTTCTTTTAATGGTGGTTGAGGCCATGTTAATTAAAGCATTTCTATGATCAAAATTGAAAAAAAAAAAACGACATTAACATTTTTTCACCTTTTTACATATTTTTATAGATTTTATGTGTAAAATTGACAATATTTACTACTATTTTCCTTGAAGTAATAACTCTTATAAAAATAAAGGCTAAAAATCTTATGAGTTATCATTATGCTCTTCTATCACATTTTGTTTTATGTTTACAAGTGCTCTTTTATTACATTTTTTATGTTTGCAAGTTAAAGTGATCATTTCCAAACAACTCTTTTAATGGTAGTTGAGACTACTTTAACATTTTTTCTTTTAATAGTAGTTGAGGCTATTTTAACATTTTTGCTACATGAAATTCACTAAAATTTTGTTTTTCCAAAACAACTTTTTATATTTAAAATAAATTATATAAAAAAAGTGATTATATATAGAGATTAAACAATTAAAAACAAAAAAAAACATTAAATAAAAAACAATTATTTAAATTAAAAAATGATTTAAAATTATAATAAACAAATAACACTTTAAATGAAAAACTCTAATAAATTGAAATTAAAAAAAAATTAAAATTAAAAACAATCAATCAATTACAACCATTTAAATATAAAAAAACAATCAACCATTTACAACCATCTAGTTGTATAAATGCCCACTCCTTCCCTTCCCATCATAAATGCCCCCCTCCCTTAGAGATAGGTTTCTAAAATTCGTCGCTAAGGAATAAAGGCATCAGTGGAAAAAAGGGAGGAGTGTGGCACAAACCACCCTACTCCTTCCCCTCCCACTACCGAAAGGGAGGAGGATGCCTCCTTCCTTAGTGGCATGTTTCTAAAACATGTCGTTAAGGGGAGGAAGGCATGGGTGAAAGAAGGAGGAACAAGGTGGGGCGAGCGGGGGCCATATTATGGGAATGGAGGAGGGGACGATTATGAGAATCCCATCTTAATCGTTTCATTTTCATTTTTTTTCAATTTTATTATTATTAATTTTTATTTTTTAATTTTTAAAAATTTGTTTTATTATAATTGTGATATAATTATAATTTTATTTTATGTTAGTTGTAGTTTTATGTTTTTTTATTTGTATTTAATTTATTTAATTTTATTTGTATATTTAGTTTTGTTTATTTATTTATTTTAAATCATTTTTGTTTTTTTAATTAGTTTTTTTAATAATATTTTTTATGATTTTTTTTTTAAAATTTAAAAATAAATAAATAAAGAGAAGGTAAGAGAAATATTTATAATTAGTTTTGCTTTTTATATTACACATATACAAACTGAGTGGGCCTAATGATTAAGAATAATTGTTTTTTCTTTGGAGGTCACAGGTTTAAATCTAGAGGGGGGTAGGGTATGTATACTTTCGTAGATTTCAATAGTCAAATTGTTGCATGGAGGGGGTCCACTTTCCCACAAACAAGGGGGTCGGGGGTCTCATACGCCAATTTTGTGTTTGGCTTGGTCGTGACCTTAAAAAAAAGATCATCATATAAATTTCTATTTTCTTTAAGTTTTGAAATTTTTTCTTAAATTAATTTTTTTTATTTTTTAAATAAAAACACATTAAAAATGATGGACTCTTCCTTATGGATCTAAACCATAACCATAAATGCATTTTTTTTTATTTAACTTTTTAAACATAATGTGCTTGAAGTGAAAAATTAGACATAAGGGAGTGAATATTTTAAGGTTGATTTAATGGTTTTGCTTCCAATAGTAAAGGTCTTTTAAGTAACGATTTAAAAATTATCATAATTTTTAGTTTGAAAAAAAGGTTGGTGCCACAAATAACACCACTTTTAAATTGTTTTACTATTTTAGTTGTAACTGTGTTGGTTGTAAGGGTGGTAGGAGTGGGTGGGATCCTTTTCAATCCCAAAGGAACAATGGAATTATCCTATGCATGGGGGTTAGGAACGCTCTTTAACAATAAGATAGAAACTTACTCGTTACTCTAGGGGCTAACATTAATAATGGAAAAGAGCATTTGTCGTCTAATTGTTGTGGTAGATTCCACCATAATTCTCAAGTATATGATTAAGAAAGGCCAAGCAGATCATAGACTAGACTCAATCCTTGCCAGAGTGCAACATGAAACTTGAAAGTTCCAGAAAATAACATATTTTCATGTCCTCTAGAGAAATAACAAACAAGTCGATGCAATGGCCAATATGGAAACTAAGTTTAAAACAGGGGTATTATGGGTAAATGGTCTCCAATTTACCGAAGCCATTCATTAATTCTTGATTTAATGACGAGTCCATCGCTCATAACTCAACAGATGCCCCTCATGTGTAGGTTCACTTGTCAAGGTAGAACAACTAACATGAAGAGACTTAACATCCACTCACACATGTCTTGGGCTATGGGAGTGAGTGGTTATGAATCCTTGGATTATTTCAACCTAAAGCAGGGGAGATAGAGGACAGCCGAGTATCACTCATGCGGGAGGGAGCCGATATCTCTCACTCGCTTCTTATTAGGTTGACCCTTAGTTTATTACTCTTCTCACTATTTTATATGCAACCAAATTTCTACGAGATTTGGTCAATGATTGTTGGTAGTTTAATCATCTCTAGTTTTGGTGGATTTAAGTTATATCCTAAACCTTTGATAATCAAAATCTTGGGAATTTGCCGCTAGTTCTAGCATCCCAGTTTTGGACTCTTAGTTTCACTTGGTATTCTTTTATTCTAAACTTTGGTACAACTCTCTCGTTTCAAATTTATTTAATGTATGACTCACTATTGTCTTGTGACTCTTCTCCCTTTGTTTAGTATACCATTTGGGGACAAGTTTTTTCTTCTGAGACAAAGGTTGGAACACTATGTTTCTACATAATTTCAAAGGCTCGACTATCTATTGGTCGAGCATTTTCTATTTGGAGATTGGTCAATTCTATTGTTTCTTCTTCAATGTATAGACTATAGGCTTGTCATCTCATAGTCCCATTGCATTTAATATTCTTGATCATTATGGAACCTTGTGACTTTTTTTTTTCCCATAGAAAAAAAATTGCTATATTCAAAAAAGGAATATACATGTTGTTATCTTATCAGTCAAACCTTACTAGGATTTCTTACAGATTCTACCTATTTCAAAACACATTTTAAGGCCTTTTACAATACGAATTGTTCCAACTGTTCAAAACATTTACAACCTTACAAGAAAAAACATTTTTTAGAGGTGAAATTCCATTGCCTCAATATTTGTGCCTTCGAAGAACTCATAAAAGCCAAAGGCTCCTTTTTGCAGCTGCAAAGATTCTTTAGAGAGTTCATTTACTTTTGTGTTGAGTTCCCTTAGAATGTGCTGGAAATAGAGCCATTCAAAATTTCTAAAGGTGAGTTTGATATCTCTTAGAATTCAGGCCAGTCTAGGATTATGGATGTTGTTTTGGCCTCTTACCTAATCAATAACTAGTTTTGAATCTCCGAACACCTGAAGCTTTGTCAATTTTTTTTCTTTGGTTCTTTCCAAAAGGGTCCAAAGTGTTATCAGTTTTGCTCTGTTGTTTGTTCCGCCTCCTGGCAAATATCTAATATGGATATAGTGACTATGGCTGATAAACAACACCACCCCAACACCAGATGCAAGTGGATATCCTTGGTTGGCCCCATCTAAATATCCCAATGGGATGGTGTAATCGATGGGTGGGGGGACTATGAAACGTTGTTTGCTTGATCATGGTTTTGCCTTGAATTATCTAGCCTGAGTGAGTGATAAAGTCGTTGTCACTTCCGAGGAAACTGTCTTATCTTTAAAGATGACATTGTTTCTTGCCCACCAAATGTTTGTGATCATGATACTTGGAAGACCTGCATAAAGGGAGATTGGTCTATCTTGTAGCCAACTCCTAAAGCATTCTTCAAGAGAACCCTGGTTCCAATCAACCCTCGAATTTAGTTTGTATTTTATTAAATGCGCAACCTTCTCTCCAAAGGGACATGATATATAATGTGAATAGTGGATTCTTGATCTTCTTTGCACAGAGGGAATCTGCTAGGTCCACACCAACCTCTCCCGAGGCAGTTGTCCCAAGTCAACAGTTTGTTGTTTAGAGCTAGCCATAGAGTCAATTTACATCTAATGGGAGCCTTGATTTTCCACAAGGGCTTCCACGACCACTTCAGTTGTGTCTCCAATTTTTCTTCTAACCAATATTTGTAGCCTAATTTAACCGTGTAAGAGCCATTCTGCGGTTTTTTTGACCAACAAAGGGAGTCCTCAGACCCTCTATCCAGGGTAATGGAATTTTCACATAGAAGGGTAATGAAAGAATTCCATTTGACTCATACATCTAGGGGGATATTTAGGGAATCTACAGTTTTCCATCCCCCTCTTCCTTTTAATTGGGGGAAACCAATGTTGAGGTTTCTCAGAAAGAGACAATTTTTTCCTTTTAGGAACTAAAGTAGGGGTTAGGAGAGTTTGTAATTGTTTCCAGCTCCCAGCGATGGATCTTTTCCCATTATCATGTTTTCCCCATTTCGTATGTGCCATAGAGTCCACTTGCCAACTAGGGGGAAGGCTTGGAAAAGTGCTTTCCAGACTACTGAACCTTTAGTGGATTTCAAGGGTTCTCGAAACCAATCGGAAATAGACAAAGAAGGAAAATACTCAGAGTTCATTACTCTTACCCAAAGTTAGGCGCCAAAGGTTTCTGCCTGCTAAGGCTCGTGTGAAGAGTCTTAAGTTTTTTAACCCCCATCCCCCCAGTTATTTTGGTGTCACGATTGAGTTCCATTCGATAAGAGGGGGTCCTCCATGTGCACTTTGTCTCTTCCACATGAAGTGGAAGCTTAAACGTCGTATGTGATCCAAGACTCCTTTCGGGGCTTCAACTATTGAATTCCAGTAGACAAGAATTCCTTCTAGGACTTCTTTGATTAGTACCAGTCTTCCTCCTCTAGAGAGGAGTTTGTTGACCCAAACAGCTAGGTAGGCCTCGAATTTTCTTATTAACCAACCCCAATCTTATTTTCTGTAGATATCAAGTTTTAAATTAAAACCCAGGTACTTTAGTCCGTCGTTTTTTTTTTCCTTTGGGTAGGGAAAGTGTTGGCGATAGAGGCTTCTTCTTCATTCTCATAGTGATGAAGAAGGAGACAAGACTTTTCCATATTTATTTTCATTCTCGTAGCGCTGCAGAAGAGGTTTAAAAGATCCTTGAGAGCACTCAAATTCCTTTGAGAGCCGTGTAAGAAGCAAAAGTCATCTACAAATAAAAGGTGTGTTATTGATTTTGATTATGAGACTGCAATACCTTTTAAGAGACCCTTGGACCTTGGCTCTTTTATTAGAAGGCTGAGAGATTATGTTATCATTAGGAAAAGAAAGGGGGAAAGGGGGCATCCTTGGTGGAGACCTTTGGAGGCTTTGAAAAAATTGGACGGGGCTCCACTGATGAGTATGGAGAAGGAGGAACTTTGGATACATCCCATTATCCAATTGACAATTTTTAAACTCATGCCCATTTGGATTAGTACTAAACACAAGAAGGTCCAGTTTACGAGGTCGTAGGATTTGGAAAGTCTAGTTTCAGGATGGTAGCCTTGAGATTTCTTTTCTTGACTGAGTGGAGCACTTCCTGAGCTATGTCTACAACATCGTGTATCCGTCTGTTATGAAGGAAACATAATTTCTCTTCACCAATGATTTCACTAAGCATGGCCTGAGTCGCCTGGAGATGATCTTGGCGATTAATTTCTAGACTACATTGCAATAAGCGATCAATATGTAGTATTTAAAGGAAGATGGGCATTGTTTCTTAGGTATGAGACACAATAAGGTTGCGTTGAGAGGGCCATGAAATCTTCCTTCCTTTTGTTGTTATCTTATCATAAGCAACAAATATTCTTTTAGAAGATCATATAAGGCTTTGAAGAATTCCACAGTTACTCCGTTTAGGCTTGGGCTTTTACCATTACTCATGGAGAACACAACTGCCTTTAGTTCCAGTTCTGATAATTATTCTTCTAATGAAAGGTTCATTTCGTCGTTAAATACGGTGGGGAATTTGCCTACTACTTTCAGAATTTCTTGGATAGGGCATCCTTGGGGGCAAAAAAAATATTGTTGAAATTTTTTTCCCCGAGATTTTCCTTTTCCCCAAAGGAAGCGGCCACTTTTCCTTGTTCATCTTTGATTTCCCAGATTGAGTTTAGGTTTCTTTGAAATTTTGTAAATTGATGAAAAAACTTTGTGTTGTTGTCTCCTTCTTTTATCCATAGAGCCCTGCTTTTTGTGCGCCATTTTTGTTCCTTAGTCTTAATCCATTTGGTGTGCTTTTCCTTCAGGTCTCTCAGTTCTGATAAATTATTGTTTGTTAAGGGGTCGTCTGCCATGGATCTTAGAACCATTACCAAATTCTCTTCAATGTTCCGAATGTGTCGGGACCTTTTGAACTTCCATGTAGGGAGCCAAATGTTTATGGCGTTTTTCAATTTTTTGAGATTTGTTGTGAATTGTACCATAAGAGGTTCTTGGTTCAAAGGGGAGAGTTTGATCCATGAATAAACGAATAGTTTCTTGAAATCTTCCTCTCCTAGCTAATATTGGGTGAATTCCAAGGGAGA
>SNQJ01S0066125.1:2557-17066 GCA_010110895.2 Picea sitchensis
ATCATGTACAACAAGCAGTCTAAGGAATTCCCAGAGTTGTTGCTATCAGATAAATCTCAACAATGCAGCTGAAGAAGTGCTACAGAAAAGGCTGTCAATTATTTGCAGCCCATGTGGAGGAAACACCTAAGGATAAGGTGTCAATTATTGGAGATCATGCGGTACTAAAGGAGTTTGAATATGTATTTCAAGAGGTATCGGGACTACCCCCAAAAAGAGATATTGACTTCTCTATAAACTTGATGCTTGGAGCAGCTCCAGTATCGAAATCTCTTTACAGAATGAGTACGCCAGCGCTAAAATAACTACAATTGCAGCTTGAAGAACTTCTAAAGAAGGGGTACATATGCCCAAGTGTGTCATCTTAGGGAGCCCTGGTTCTATTCGTGAAGAAGAAGAATGGAACATTGATATTGTGTATCGATTTCAGATAGTTGAACAAAGTAACTGTAAAGAACAAATATCCTATGTTGATGATTGATGACCTCTTCGATCAGTTGAAGGATGCAAAGATATTTTCAAAGATAGATCTCAGGTCAATATATCACCAGGTAAGGATAAAGGATGAACACATTAGCAAGACTGCCTTTAGAATAGGGTATGGTCACTATGAATTCACAATGGTGCCATTTGGGTTGTCAAATGCACCTATTGTTTTTATGTGCTTGATGAATGGGGTATTCAGGGACTATCTAGACAAGTTTGTCATAGTCTTCCTGGATGACATTCTAGTGTATTCTAAGTTAGAGGAAGAGCATGAGCAGCATCTAAGGATGGTGTTGCAAGTGCTATGAGAGCACCAATTGTATGCCAAGTTGAGCAAATGCTCGTTTTATCAGGATCATATCCATTACTTGGGGCATATTATTTTGAAGGATGGGATAGCTGTAGATCCTGAAAAGATTGAGGCCATTATCGAATGGTTAGCGCCAAATAATGTGACATAATTTAGATCCTTCATGGGATTAGCTGGTTATTACAAAAGTTTTATTGCAGGGTTCTCGAGGATATCTCACCCTATCACTTCCTTGCAAAGGAAGGAGAAGAAGTTTCAGTGGATAGAGGATTGTGAGAAAATATTTCAGCTATTGAAGCAAATGTTAACTAGTGCTCCAATCCTAAGGATTGAAAATCTGAACGAAGACTTTGTAGTGTGTACAGATGCATGAAAATAAGGATTGGGAGGAGTCCTCAGTCAGAATGGATTCGTAATTTGTTATGAATCCATAAAGTTGAAAGAGCACAAAAGGAACTATGCAACTCATGATTTGGAGTTGGCAGCCATAGTACACGCTCTAAATAAATGGAGGCATTACCTCATGGGAAGGAGTTTCGAACTAAGAACAGACCATAACGGACTGAAGTACTTGTTTGATCAGCCAACCTTGAATGCTAGACAGAGTAGGTGGCTAGAGTTTCCCTGTGAGTACGATTTTGATATCAAGCATATCAAAGGGAAGGAAAATAAAGTGGTTGATGCACTCAGCAAGAGAGTGTGTGAATTACATGCTACAACCATTATCATGTATCGAACTGATATTAAAAGAAAAATTTTGGAGGTTGCAAATATAGATTTACAGTATAGGGATTCAGTAGCAAAGCTACAACAAGGTAAGATGCCGCAGAAAGTGGAGATTTATAAATTGGAAACTGATGGAATACTTATGTACAAGAACATAATTTATGTACCTAATGTCCAGGATTTTAAAATTGCGATTTTGCATGAAATGTATAATGTGCCTTATGCAGGGCACCCTGGATATCAGAAAACTGTGGAAGTAGTCAAGAGCCATCACTTTAGGCCAGGTATGAAGAAAGAGATCACAGAATACATCACCAGATGTATGGAATGACAAAAGGTTAAAGCTGAACATAGACACCCAGCAGGGTTGTTGCAACCTTTACCCATTCCTGAGTGGAAGTGGGAAGTGGTGACAATGGATTTCATCACATGATTGCCTAGAACCGACAAGAAGCATGATTCAATCATGGTGGTAGTGGAAAATCTTATGAAAGCTTCCCATTTCACTCTATTAAAGACTACTCACAAGGAAACGGATGTTGCTGATATTTTTATGAAGGAAGTGGCACGATTGCACATAATTCCCATGACAATTGTGTCTAACAGAGACCCAAAATTTACCTCAAATTTCTGGAAAGGGTTATTCAAGGGGTTCGGAACGAATCTGAACTTCAGTACAGCTTATCATCCTAAGTCTGGTGGGTAGATAGAGCAGGTGAATCGAGTGATAGAAGACATACTAAGGATGTATGTGATGGACAAACCATTTAAATGGGAAAACTACCTACACTTGGTAGAATTCGCCTACAACAATGGGTATCAAGCATTGTTGAAGATAATCCCATTTGAAGCACTTTATGGAAGAAAGTGAAATACTCCAGTGAGTTGGGATAATCTAGCTAATAGGGCAATAGTTGGGCTAGAGTTGCTCAAGGAAATGGAAGAATAGATGCTAAAAATTAAGTAGAATTTGAAAGCTTTCCAAGACAGACAGAAAAGTTATGTTGATAAAAACAGAACCCACAGAGAGTTTAAAGTGGGTGACCATATTTTCCTAAAAGTGAAAGCCAACAAAAGTTCCTTGAAGTTGGAAAGCTGCTCCAAGTTGGAAACTAGATTTTATGGGCCATTCGAAATCCTAGAAAGGATTGGGCCAGTTGCTTATATGCTTTCTTTACCTGCATCCATGAATATACATAATGTGTTTCATGTTTCATTGCTTAAGAAATATATATGTGATGATAATCATGTAATTGATTGGAATGTGATTCAGGTGGAGCAAGAAGGTGTCCTGCAAGTGCATCCTGTGCGCATATTGGACCGGAAAAGAAAACAACTATGAAATCGAGCCATAGGTCTTGTAAAGGACCAGTGGACCTGGTATGGTCCTAAGGACATGACATGGGAGCAAGAGGATGTTATGTGGGCAGAATACCCTCATCTTTTTGAAGATTTTGGAAATCTTGTTGATGTTGTGTAAAAGTTGCATTGAGGACAGTGCAAAAATAAGGGGAGGGGATTGTAATATCTCTCGATAGTGCCCCAGTAATATTATGAATTATAACCATGTTTATGAACTGTAATCATGTTTTCTAGGTTGGTGAGATGGGTATTGATAAGTTGGTGGGCTTATGTGTTTATTAGGCTGGAGAGCCTAAGTGTTAAGGCCAGGATACTTGTTTTTGTATATGTAATTATGCATAACATTAATAAAGATTAAATATCATTGTGTGCATACCGACCACAAAGAAAGAGTGATGGGGGACTAAGCTTCCACAGAGTGGGTAAGGGAAAGGGGGATGAAAGGTTGGAAGAGGGGCTAAGCTTAGTGGTTTGAGTCCTTGGGGATAATAATTTATTAGTATTCCAAAATCTATGTGAAATGTATGTTTTTATTCTAAGTTCCTGGAAGGGGGAACATGTGCAAAAAGGGAACGCATGTTGATGGAGTGCATGCAGCTTCATGGGCGACATGTGTCGGCCCAGGCACATGCGATTTAACCCAAACTTTGAGCCATGATGGGGGTTTGTCCTCCATTCTATCGTCCGTTGTCTGAACGGAGGGATCTCTGTGTCTAAGTTATGTAAGCCTCACGCAGCTCTAAAACCTGAAGCCTATGATGTTTTCTTCAGAGCCGATACACCCTCTGCCTAAACGGTTGAGTCTGTGTTTGACCTCTACGTGGATTTCTTGTCACACATCCTGAAACTAGTGTTACATGAACCATGTTTTGTCTCAGTGGCCTGATGTCATTTTTTTGACCTCGACATCCAATTTTTCCTGTTGCTACTATCACCAGTGAGTTAACCAAAACCATTATTGTTGTTGTTATCCTAAACTTGTGGGAATTGAGTTGAAAAATGGCTGAAGAACCAGGTTGTCAGGCCCATGGTATAAGAGGCAGGTTGTCAGGCCTGTGAGAAACTCTCTCCAGGTGAGAGAGTCAGTTGGGAAATGGTTTTTTCCCAGAGAGAGTCCAGCACCAGCTACGAAGCTCTGAGAATTCCTGATTCGACCTGTTGCCGAGAGCCAAATAGGGAGGTGAAGCACCAAGGGACTGTGCTTATGAATGTGTATACTCCCAAGTGGAACAGGCATGTGGGGAATGAGAGTCTGTGAGTAGTGGTTGTAAGAAGGCTCCTGGAGAAAATCCTTCTGGTTTCTCATGTAGTTTTCCTGTAACCTCAACCTAGTCTAGGATTCCCTTGCCCTAGGTGGAGCTTGGTCCCAGCTCGGGGGTGACCCATTGCTGAGAGTGATGAGAAGCTCAGTCTAAGACTGGGAGGTTCGTGGAATGTCTGCATGTGGTTGGTGGAGCTACTACAGTTTCAAATATAAGTATATGCATGTGTTTAATTTCAATTAAAATGCATGACTATGATGCTTACAATATTATCATGTATTATGTTGCAATGATATTTACTGTTAATTCCATTATTTCTGTATACTAGCAGTAATATTGTGATTACTTTGTATTGTTGGTTAAATTTCATTAAATCTGTTAATTATATTTAATATGCATGTTATATATAAGTATAAGAATGTTTCCACATAGTAGCGTTTCCCGAGAGTGGGGTTGACGGTCGGGGACATTACAAGAATAGTGGAAAAAAACCTTATTTCCAAAAGATGGAAAAGAAGCAATTTTATGTTTACTAACTCCAGAGGAGTCGCAGGGGGACTAGCCATTCTATGGAACCTAGCAATAGTTATTATGGAAAACTCCTACTCAACCAGGTGGACACTTTCAGCCTCCTATAGACTCATATGAACAAACAAAATAGGGCTAATAACTAATGTGTATGAACCACAAGACCTCTAGGAAAAAGAATTTTTTTTTAAGAACATTATCTCCCTTGGCACTCTGGTTGAAACTAGCAATTGCATCTTAGGATGATATTTCAATATCTTCAAAACCTTGGAATAAAAAAGGGAGGAATCATACACCTTGAGAAGGAAGATGAACTCTTCCAAGGCACTACTAAAGCCCTTCATCTCATCGACCTCAACTTCCGTGAAGGCACCTTCACATGGTCAAATCGAAGATTGGGATCTCACCAAATTGCTTGCAAATTATATCATTTCTTCATTTCTAAGTCACTAATTATGGAAGGACTACCTATGGAATCCAGAATCCTCCCTGCCTCCAGATCTGATCACTAGCCATGGTTGGACACACTAGGTTCACTCCAAAAAAAGTCGTTCTACTTTGAAATTTTTTGGCTCACTCACCCAGAATTCCAAGAGAATGCTCTGACCTGGTGTAAAAATGTTGAAGTATCTCATGACACCCTCATGTATAGATTCCAACAAAAATTGAATAACTTCAAGCAATGTCTCAAAAACTAGAAAAAAAATGGTATTTGAAAACATCTTTTAGGCACAGAAAGAAATGGAACAAAAAATGCAGGAAATCCAAAAGAAAATCATCCTTAGCAGAAGATCTGATAAACTTCAATCAAAAGAAGCGAATATTCACAAGCAACTTGATGAACGATATGCTTAGGAAGAACAACTATGGAACCATAAATCTCGAGTGCAATGGCTTTGAGAAGGAGATAAAAATACCAAATTCTTTCACCAATCAATGATTTAGAGATGCCACATCAATAGAATCACCAGATTGGAAAATGATCAAATCCAATCCATTGTGGACCATGCAGGCATAAAACATGAGATAATTGATTATTATCAAACACTACTAACATAAACCTATCTCAATCGATCTCCATCCATTGAAAAAATTATAGACACATTCCAAACAACATTACTACATATCATAACACTGCCCTCCTAAGACCAATCATTATTGAGGAAGTAGATCAGGCCATCAAGGAGATGCCTATTGGGAAAGCTCCAGGACTGGACAACTTTACCACCAACTTCTTCCACCACTATTGACCAATGATACACGAAGAGGTGTGGTAACTAATTGAAGATTCTCACCGCTCCATAGGAATTATTCCTTCCCTCAATGCCACCTTCTTAACTCTTATCCTCAAAGAAGAATGAATCTCCGATCCAAATTAGTTCAGGCCAATCGCACTATGTAATGTAATCTACAATATCCTAACAAAGGTGATTTCTCTTCGTCTCAATCCTATTATTCCATTCATTATTTTGAAAGAGAAATCAAGTTATGTTGTAGGCAGAAAGATTCTAGACAGTGTCATCCTCGCCCATGAGGTAATACACTCACTCAAATCTTCTCAAGCACCTGGTATGTTATCAAGATAGAATTTTCAAAAGCCTTTGATACAATCAAGTGGAAGTATATGAGAAATATTGGATTGTGTCAATTAGATCCTCTAGCTAACCTCCACCACCTTATTCTCCATCCTCATCAATGGCACCCCTTCTAAAACTTTCTCTCCCTCTAGAGGCATTGGACAGGGTGACCCACTCTCTCCTTTCCCTTTTTAATCATGGTAGAAGGTCTCAACAAATACATCAAGGCACACATTGTCAATGGCACTCTACAAGGCCTCACTCCCTCTGGCATCAACCCACCTCTCTCCAAAAACCAATTTGTGGATGATACCATGATGATGGGGGCCTCTACAGCCAGGGAGGCCTCAACCATTCATGAAATCCTCACCGACTTTAGTGCCACCTTTGAAATTAACATTAATTCTGGTAAATCACAAATCTTCTTCTTAACACCCAGACACCATCCAGAATCATCTTTCTAATATCCTCGGTTACCAATGGAGTTCCCTTCCATCCAAATACTTAGGTGTCGCTATCATAGAAAACTCCCTGCACAACAACTCCTGGGAAAGCCTCATCGACTCTTTAAAATGTTTCCTCATCTCTTAGACCTTTCGCTCCCTTAATCTCGTTGGACGCCTCACTCTTTTGAAATCTGTACTTCAATAAATCCCTATTGATCTCTTCTCTTCCATGGCAGCCCCTAAGTCCACCCTCAACCTAATTCGATCCATCCAAAGATGATTCCTTTGGAAAGGTACCCAAGATAGTCGTAAATGGGCTATAGTGAAATGGGATGACTTATGTAAACCCAAACACTTAGGAGGGCTTGGTCTAAGATACCCCTACATTCTAATTAATGTAATGGGATCTAAAATATGGTGGAGGTGGCTCACACATCCAACCGACCTGTGGGATAAACTTTGGCGACATAAATACACCCCAGGTACTGATGAAAGAAAAATATTTCACCTTAACAATCCACACCCTGGATCCTCAATGTGGAACACTGCTTGGAATAATCGAGCACTAGTCCATGAGCATGCTTTCTAGGAATTAAGGAATGGTAAAACAACACTCTTTTGGTCTGATTTCTGGCAACATCTTCCCCCATTGACATCCATGGACATCCTTCAAAATATCTAGCAAAACATGTAACACAGAGCATATCTCATTGTCCATGAGTTCTGGAAGGAGCATTCAAATCATGCCTTTTGGAGAGAATGGAAAATTAGCCATCAAGAACTCGGGTTGTAGCCTGATTGTAATCTTATGCCCTGGAAAGAGGAAATGGAAACTAGAAAAATTTGCATCCATTATGCTTTGAACATTCTTCGATTGGGACACACCACAAAAGGAGTCTTCTCAATCAAATAATCTTACACTCTCAAATCCAGACACCATTGTTCGAATAAAGAGGAAATCTTAAGTAAAATCTAGAGAGAAAACTTATGGCCTAAGGTTAGCACTTTCCTATGGCTTTTGGTCCAAAATAAAATCCTAATGTGGGAGAATTTTCTCAAAAGGTGATTCACCGGACCCTCCATTTTCCCTCTTTGTCAACATCAGGACGAAACTACAGAGCATCGTCTTAACCAATGTGATTTCAACCTACTGATCTAGGAACAGGTAATCCACTCCATGTACACCTCTAATCAAGATACAAATAACATCAGAAATACCATCGAAAGATGGAGGAACCATGCCTTCAACAATCCTATACTCAATCGAATCTGGAAACTACTACCTATTTTTACTATTTGGAAATTATGGAAAGAGAGAAATTGAAGAATATTCTAGACCATGATCCACTCTATAGAGCATGTTTGGGCCAAAATATGGGACAACAAACAAGAAATAGCTCAAACTCAGCTTTCGACCCTGATAATCTCAAGTGTGATCCCGATGGAAAAATCATTCTCAATAGATGGAATATCAATCCTACCTCCCTCCCTCACACCAGACCCATTTTCCCCCCTACGACTACTAATCCCACTTCCTGGAGCAAACCAGATGAAGGTTTCCTCAAGCTTAATTTCTATTGACCACCTTTAATCATCTTCTTGAGAATGAAAGTAGCCTTCGCATCTCTTCTTAGAGATAAGCTACCACCATTCTAGCGAATCTTTCACTTTGTATTTTTACAGTCTTTGTACATTTATTTCATTAATAGAAATCATGTATTACAATATTTCTCTATTTTTGACAATATTTATGTGTATTTCATTGTAATATCTCTTCTTTCATTTTGTTCTCAAAAATAATCTGGATCAGTGGTATCAGAGCAGGCTGCTCTTGATTGTTTTTTAGTGCATTTCCTCGATGAGGTTCGAGTATAGAAAGTTTGGTCTTGAGATTGTCTCTATTGAAGACAATCGCTCTCGCACGCCCAAGAAACCCTCCATGGCGGAAGAAAATAAAAATGATGGAGTAGAAGATTCTATCAATCTGTTGCTTGAGAAATCTTTCACGTGACGGAGGGACGAAATGATGGAGAGATTTTCCCACATCCTTCAACTCCTACCAATAACAACAGGTGTGTCTTCATCAAGAGGCCACTTTGGAGGCACCTCGCCTTTCAAGGTACAAGTTAATTTTGATATTCCTGTATTTGAAGGACAGATAGATGCGGATGCCCTAGAAAAATGGTTAAATATGCTAGAAGGTTATTTCTCTGTTCACAATTTCTTGGACAGGGAGAAGATCACCTTCGCACTCTTTAAGGCTCTCCCCCATGTCAAACATTAGTGGGAAACTTACTGGGAGAAAATTTCCACAAAGGAGTCTAGAATATATGGGGATGAACCCACTTGCGATTTTTTTGTGGATGTGGTCAAGGAACAATATTACCTTGTTGATAATTATGACGACCAATACATGAGATGGACCACACTGTGGCAAGAGAGGGGCCAAACAGTGTTGTAGTTCAAAAATAATTTCCATACCTTGCACACCAAGCTGTGTATCAAATACATAGCGCGACATCTAGTTCTGAAATACCACGGGGCTCTACATAGGTACATCCAAACCAAAATGGATTTCATGGAAATCTCATCACTGGGAGCTGCCTATCGATATGCTATCAAAATTGAGCAGAAATTTAGGCACTAGAACAAACAGGATTTCATGTCTGCAAATACGCAACAACCAAAGTATGATAAAGATGGCCCTAACAAACAGCCTCCTGAAAACCCGTCCAAGCCACAGGAAAAGAAGGGTAATAGAAAGAAGAAGGACACTGGAAAGTGGTGCGATTTCCACAAAATCCCCTAGCACAACACTGATGAATGTCGCTCAAAACAATCATTAGTAGCCGAGATCAAAGAAAAAGAGTTGAATCTAGATTCAAAAAATATTGGCAGAAGACAGGTCATCGACACAGACCCCACTGCTATTGTCGCGACCACAACAATTCAACCAAAAGAACTAGCAGATCTTGAAGAGGGGGAGTGCCTATTCCATTCACAGATGTGGGTGAAGGGGACCTCGTTGCATTTCATTGTTGATAGAGGAATCTAGAATAACTTCATCTCAGTAGAGATCGTCAAACTGTTGGGATTGTTGACAACACCACAACCGTAGCCATACAACATCGGGTGGCTTCACCAAGGACGAGATCTCTATGTCAACCAACAATGTCGATTTTCATACAACATCCAACCCTTCAAGGATGAGGTATAATGTGATGTTGTCCCACTGGATGTATGTGATGTTCTTTTGGGCCAACCATATATGTGGAAGCGCCATGCTGTTTATGAGTCTCGACCCCGTAGTGTCATTATTACTCTAGGGGGTCATCTCTACAGAATACTAGAGGTAGTTCCAACTATTGTCCCACCTAAACAGTGTCGCAAGGTAGTATCTCATACTACAAAATTAAGCTTCTTCACAATCTATTCAAAAGGTGCATAGAAGGACACTGCAACCACTACAACCTCGTTACAAGCACCTTCTATCCAACAGAAGAAAATTGACAAGATTGCAACAAAGCACAACGATTCTTTTTTCACATAGTCATCTCATGTAACCAAACTGGTTAAAAAGGTCCAACCCTTCCAGCCACAGGTTCATGACAACGTTCAACAAGATAAGCAACTCAACTTCTCCAGCAAGTCAAGCAACTCACCAAGATTCAGATTCAACAAACGCTTCCTCCTCTCCCCCGAAAAATTAGCGCAATGGAGACCAATTCTTTATAAGGAGGAATGATTGGTCCAAGTGGATATTGGTGGCCACCCACCTATTCCACTCGCTAGAAAAACAATTTTCTACCTTTGCAGTTTTTCGGGTCTCAAACTTTTAGGGGTCGTTTTGAGGCCCTAAATGATGTTTTTTGGGGATTTGGAGCCCAGGCAATTGCCATAGGCATGGGCCTGGGCTAGTCAAAAATCATTCTTCTTGGTTCTTGGTTAGACCTTTCTAACGATGGATCAAGTGCCCCAAACAAAGATTGTATGCAAATGTTACGCCCCTGGGAAGTGTAGGAATTTATGTATATTTAAATTTTTTAATAATATAAAATTTTACCGTTCAGTTTTTTAAATTTATTGGTTGGTTTAAAGAATGATTTGAAATTATTTATGATATGTTTGATTATTTTTAAAATGTTGTTGGATAAAATAATTTGTCATCTTTATAATATTAAAAAAGTAAAGGATGAAAAACATTTTCTTAAAAAATGTCTTCTAAGTATCCACATTAATTTTCATTTTCAAGATATTTATAATAATACCAATTTTTCTCTCATCTTTTGGAGTATCCAAATAAAATTTTAAATAAAATTATTAATTATTGGTCATTTTTAAGCCCAATAAATTAAAATTGGTCTCAATGAACAATGATAGTCATCACCACGACACCCACCAAAATAATAATAATAATCTAATTTTAAAATTATATTTGAACAAGAATCCAAATTGGTATATGAGACCCTCTTGTTTGTGGGAGAAGGGACCCCCTCCATGTAGTGATTTGAGTACTAAAATCTACAAAGTTGTACATACCCTACTCCTCTTTATATTTGAGCCTTTAACTTCTTAAGAGGAAGCATATATTCTTAACCCGTAAACATCAATCATTAATATATTTAATACAAACTATATAAAATTTGATGCTATACTAAATTGCATCAATTTTATTTAATTAAACTATATGATTCATGCACTACATTTGCTTAAACAAGATTACCTGCAATGAGGGACTGCACATGCATATAACTATAATATTCATATTATAGACTATAATAGAAATATGGTTTATATTAAACATATTATAATATGTTCCCACTCCGACTTTTCTGCTTAGGAAACAGACGCTCTATCCACTAAGCTACAGGCGCCAGTAATGAACTTCCCCTTTTGTCATTTACCTCTGATATGTTCTCTGCTAGTACGACGCACCATGCCTAGTTTATTTTCACTTTCTCCGAAATTTAGTACCTTCATACTTCTACTTATGTAGTTAATATTCTTCAATATTTCAATAATAAATTTGTTCCCGATCTTATCACTAAAATGCTATTATACAAACGAAGGGCTCTGGCACTTGCAGTAGCCAAGAATCGACCGAAAACGGTAATAAATTGGTTATTTCTGTAAGCTCCCTTATCTGTATTCAACTATCGCTGACTCATTCGAAAACCAACCGGATGTAATTGTTTTCTCGTTGGGAGCTTTTGGAATGGTCCATTACTCCATCTAGGGTTCTCTACCTAGATCTGTGGAACAGTTGACACATAGCAACAGAAGCTTGATGGAAGCTTGGTTATAAAGACTTATGTTTGGTCCCCAAGCTCGATCAATCCCCTTCAGTCTTACACCATCAATCAGAGTGAGCAGAGCTTAGAAGTTCCATACGGAAAGCAAAACTAGTGTGGAACTGGGAAAACTTCTGCAACAATTAGTCAAAGCCAAGCAACATCAATGGTCGGAGGTATGATCCATTCGACATCTAAATTTCAATTCTTTTAAAGAGTTTTATTCCACATATTTTAGAATCGATTTAATCTATCATTTGGTATCAGAGCAATTTTATCTCTGCCTTGGTGTTTTGGAGAAAGATAGGTTTATTCTGTCTCGGTGCATCCCTATTGGATTTTCCTTGCATATTCTCTGCACATTTTAATGCATATTCCTGTACATCTATCCATATTAAGATGGCATAACCATACATTTATGGGCATCTTTCTTTTATAATTTGGTTGTACATTTTTAAATGAAATTGTTGTGCTCTATACAGAGAGGTTTTCATTGCATTGTTGTGCGTCTTTAGGTTATTTTACTATACGTTTTTCCCTAGGGAGAATAGCATCCACACACTTTGCTTCTGAGTCACACAATATTTAGAAGCCAAGGGGCATAGTTTTATGTCAGATTTAGTAGTTTTAGAGAGGAATTGTTTGATGCACTTCTTCTCTGTTATTACATGTAAATGTGCTTGCAATCCGGATGATCTTTTATGGTCATTAAAATAATTTCTTTCTTAACCTCTTCTTGGGATTGAAGAATTTGTAACTGTCTTCTAAGTACCAATACTTACTATTTTGGTGAAAGTCTTTTTTATTTGATTACATGTGTTGTTAGTGCTAAGTTTTATGTCTTGCCATCTCTTAAATCGCTAGGATGAATTTCTTCACTAGTGTACTATTTAGCATCATAATTTTCAAGAGATTGGTTAAGAGCAAGAACATGTTCCAGTGGTTTTATTTAATGTTATCATTGCAACTTACATTCTAGAAAGGATGTTCAGCATGCTTGCTTGTATTTACCTTTGTATAGTTTAATTATATATATTTCATTTGCATGATATGATTATTTCTGCTCTAATTGAAAACATGCTATTTTGAATGAGTATACATCGTTGAATGTTATGCATGAATATTGTAGTTTTATTTATGCAATTTATAATTATTCTCATATCAAGTTAATTTTATGCATAAAAGAAATAATGTCTAGGGATCCATATAAATTTTTTTTATTAGAGAATAGCCACGACATCTCTAATTAAATAATATTATATATTATGATTGATTAAGATCACGTAAATAATATTTAGACATTAATTGTAATTAATTATACTAAATATAATAAATTTTATCCCATAGGAATTTTTATTATATTTATATATAATTAATTAGGATAAAATATCAAATTATTCATAACTTACCCACAGGACTTATGAATTGATAGTTTTATCATAAAGTTCAAATTGAATCTGCTTAAATTGAAAATTTAGCCCACAGGCAATTTTTATGTCATTAGATTCAAATTTAAGCATGAATTTACATTGGTAAAGCATGAAATTTTATTTTTTTGGCCTCAATTTTAACGTAAGCATGTGATCTTTAATTTTATGCAGTTGTACAACCTGCAAATTTCTCTGAAATTCATTGTGATATCCCTGAACTTAAGGGAGATAACTATAAGGTCTGGAAGGAAAGAGTTCTCCTTCATTTGGGGTGGATGGACATAGATTATGCTATTAGGAAAGATGAACCACCAGCACTCACTAATACCAGCACTGTAGCAGACATCACGCTTTATGAGCAATGGGAGCGATCTAATCTCCTAAGCATGATGTTCATTAAGACTAAAATTTTAGCTGGTATTCGTGGTTCCATTCATCAGCATGAAAAGGTCTGAGACTTGCTAAAAGCCATTGATGATCAATTCGTCACTTCAGACAAGGCACTAGCAAGCACCCTAATCATGAAGTTCTCATCCCTAAGGCTCACCAATGTGAAAGGTGTGCACGAGCACATCATGCAAATGAGGGACACTGTGGCTCAATTGAAGAAACTCAAGGTTGAAATATCGAAGTCTTTCCCGGTGCACTACATCCTGAACACCCTTCCACACCAATACGGACCCTTCAAAATCTCATACAACACACATAAGGATAAATGGTCAATTGATGAACTCATGACCATGTGTGTTCAAGAGGAAGAGAGACTGGTGACGGAACTGGGAGAAAGTGCAATGCTGGCAACACATGGAAAGGGAAAATCTCAAGCCAATAAGAAAGGGAAAGGTAAAGAACCTCCCAAAGCTGATATCAAGAAGGATTCCAAGTGTTTCTTCTATAAAAAGAAGGGAATCATGAAGAAGGAATGCACCAAATTTAAGAAATGGTTTGCGGACAAAGGTAATGCAATCTCGTTTGTTTGTTATGAATCTAATATGGTCAATGTCAATATTAACACCTGGTGGATTGATTCTGGATCAACAATTCACATTTCAAATTCCTTGCAGGGTTTGCAAAACCTAAGTAAGCCAGTG